>JABYQE010000029.1:0-237573 GCA_022376435.1 Amylocystis lapponica
ATGCAAGACTAGCGTTGCAAAACTGAGCACAAGGGCATTCCGGATGCACACAAGCCTCTCGAATATACAGAGTAGACATTGAAAGAGATGAGAGCGACACAAAACAAGTAGGCAAGTAGGGAGATATGTTATGCACTGGAAACTTGGAAGAGAAGTGAGCGGTCAAAAGAGGGAGGAAAAATAGAGGAGAGTAGCGTACTAGTCCGGGCAACTCGGCGATGTGATGCGACCTTGATGCTCAGCTCTGAGGATTAACCGTTCTCACTAGTCAATCTACAAGATCTAAGATAGTGATTCATGGAGATTCACGAGGTAACCTTGCGATGGTGGAGTAAAGTATGTCAGCATGTGATGGATATATATTCCACACTCACTGTATATCACTGGTGATCTTGCACAGTGAAGGAATGCTCGCCCTCATGGAAATTCCTCAGTTTCTCACAGGATTTGTGCGGTGAAATTAGATTCCCGAAGGATACTTCGAACATGGTAGGCAGCCCAATACAAAGCTTATCTTAGATCTTGCAGTTTCCTTGATGATCATTCGCATGCATGCATGAGCAGAGGGATACACTGGATATCCTTCATGATAATGTGCTACCGACATATACATCTGATTTTTGTCCAGTAGAGCCCTTCATAGTCTGTTGAGGTCAGGGTTACCTCGGATCGGCTTCCAATGGACCTCCCTGCTATATGCACCGTCGATACGCCGTCCGAATACTGGCTGGTGTGGTAAACCAGCTCGGAGAGGCGCCATTCCTTTCCAGCTTTCGAAATCCAATCTCCCCTCCTTCAGTGCGTTTCTAGTTTGTTCACATGGCGTGATGTGTATTGGCTTCGGATGGGACGGCTAAAACGGTCTCATCTCCTGTGCAAGTTGACGCGATTCGGTCTACCGATATATCCCGGCTTATCCTCTGTCATTGTCAATTACAGCTTCAGTCCATCGACAATGCTCTCGTTGCGGTATCGACCTATCTTGTGCTCCTATATTCCTATCGATCGGCTTCCTCCAGAAATTCTTGACATCATGCTCGCATACATATACCAATTGGTCCACTACCTTGAAATATCTCTAACGGTTATGAGATTGAACTAGTTTCCCGAATGGCATTTTCGCATCCTGTACCATTTTAGGGCATCGGCACGACTGTATTCGATAGGACAGTTGCAATGCTTTATACAGACTGCGACACGAGGGCTCCATAATGTACATCAATTCTTGTAGCCCTGGGAACCGAGCGCAGGAAGGCCTTCCGCACAGAGATCGGCGTTGACCTTGTCGATGTGATTCAAGAATAGCGGCTTCAAGGATGTCCATGGTTCCCTGGCTATCGCTGCAGAAAGACACTGTCAAATGGCAGGCAATGGGTAGTCTAGGATGTACGCACGCTTGCGCGGTGTGCCAGCGCGCGTGGCGTAGTCTGAGAGAAGCATCATCTTGCTCGACTCGAAAAGGATGACTGTAAAGCGCACATTGAAAGATAAGCATTGATCGGCCGAGGAACGAGAGGCACATACCGGTAAGGTCTTTGTAGATTCGGACGGGCTTCAGCTCAGCATTAGACGCAGTTTGCCAGTCCTCCCACGACGCTACGAAACGGTATATGAGTTATTACTGGCAATACGCACATTGTGGTGGAGGTGCTCACGGCCATGGGGCAACAGACTGTTCTGGAAGTACAGCTCCCCTACCTCTGTCAGGATGTTGTCCATGCTTACCGCACCCCCGACGGATCCTATAATCTCCACTGCAACATTACGGTGGAACATCTATTATGCGCGCCATCAGATGTCGACATGAGCTTAAATGCAGCTCGCAACGCACCGGGGTGCGGAGCGTCTCCGTAGCAACATCCCAGCGCGCCGACAGGACGGCAAAATCAGTCAGCGGCGTGCCAGGGGTCTTCGATTTCGCGGTAAGCACGGTGAACAGGGACGGATCCAGGTGGTCCTTCGTCAAGCTGCCGACATGGATGAAGCGCACCATATCATACTTGTAGGGGACGTAACTGTGCTCGTACTTCAGTATATCTCGGCTGCATTTGGCATACATGTACTAACTTTCCGTGCCATGCGACGACGTCAAACGGGGTATGATCCTGGATGGTCTTGTACCATTGCCCTGCGACCCTACAATTTCGATTTACCGTCAGTCATGATAAAGCAAGAAGTAAGGCACTTTATGCTATACTTGTAGACGACTGCGATTCAAGTGGAGCCAATCAGTTCGTATTGTCAACCGTCATTGTAATGGGAAGGGCACGTACTCTCCCACTCCGATTGGTCGATATCAAAGCTTGCAACGGGGTGCTCAAAGTCTCGCGGGTCTGCGAGTCCGGCCGTGCCTATGACACCAAGCTCTGGTAGTTCGAAGCGGGAGCCCCAAATTTCCTCGATATCTGCCATGGGATTAGACATATCGTCATAAACAATAAGTCCATGACTTACAGCCTCGAGAAGTACCATCCGGAAGGGAAACCTGGCTCGCGCACTGTTCAGACAAGTCCTTCCACATTGACATCCCAGTACGCACCTTGAACTTGTACCCGCGCTGAATGACCACAATCTCTCCCGGCTTCACCATGATCCTGTCAGCGCGTCCATCACATTAGCTATTGGGCCGTAGCTAGCGTATAACACGGCCACACGCACTTGCCCATCTCCGTCTGTATGTCCAGCCTGCCCTCCGCGGGGATGATGAGCATCTCGCCGTCCAGATTGGCGAATGCCTTCTTCTCCATCGATGCATTTGCGCAGTACAGATGCACTGCCATGCCGTCCTGCGTAGACGGGTCGCCGCCGCCCATGATCGACTTGATGCCTTGGATGAAGTCTGTCGGGGTATTGTCTGCGGCGACCCTTGGTGCCCCCCAGAGCATCTGCGGCGATCCCACTGAAACTGTGGGGTTCGATAGGTTATAGTTAGATCCATACTGTGGTTGCGATTGAGGGTCAGAGGTGCGTTTGAGAGCGAGCAGCGAGATGATACGCACGTCCGGGTAGCTTCCAACGAGATTGGTGATCCCGTGGTGAGACGCGGAGGGGACAATGCGGTACAGCCAACTAGGAAGTGCACGGAAACGTCAGTGTCCCAATGCAGTCACGGAGGATAAAAGCACGCACCCCTGGCGATTAATCCCTCGCGGCGCGACGAATGCTGTGCCGGAGACCTGCGGGACATGTTGACACACAAACAGACATGCATATCGAGACGAGATGCACATATTCGATGTAGAGCTCGTATTTTGCCTTCTGAGGACTGTTCTGGCCCTTCGGAAGAACACCCGGCCTTCGGATGTGTGGGTCAGCTGTGCACCCAGCGAACTGTGGCAGGACTCACAGTGCCTCCGAGGCAAAGCGGTTCCCAAAACCTATTTGTAGTATTTGTAGGGATCTTCCTTGGACTGATGTGTGGTGTAGGCGGCCTGGGATGTTGCGCCGGTTGTCGTGGAGCACGTCTTCACGAAGTCACTCTACACAAGATACATCACGATTATGGGGGTTGTTGAGATGCGAGACCGCAGACCATTTGAATACGATGAACGTGAAATGAGGACGCGGTGTTGGCAGCGGTGAAACCAGAAGACTTGTTGAGTGGGGTCTGTAAGTTGGAGGATAGACGAGCACAACTGCCAATTTATACTTCCTCTCTTGGAGCCACAGACTGCATCAGAGCCTCACGACAGTACAAACTGGGATGTTGTGTGGCCCTGACTTAAATCAGCTGACGAGGGTGCATTGAACTTCGAAAGTCTGTATGAGTGTAGAAGTGATGCACCGACGAGAAACGGTGCTCCGTGTATAATGACGTTTTGTCGGCTTATCCACCTGCATAATTGTCAGCATGGCAAGACGATGGTCATCCATATGAGCATACCAAGCTTCTATCCCTGGCGCTTTATCTTCTCGAAGCACACATCTTGCATCGGTGCGATCCCTTCGGTACAGCTAAGACATCGCAGGGGGGAAAAAGAAGGTGCATCAGCATAAGCAAGGCGGCCCACCAGCTTCTCGTCAAACAAGTGCAATGTATGCATGGAAGAGCTTCCATGGGGGGTAAGAAACTCTCTAAACCAGAGAAAAACAATCTTGCAACGGAGGGGATCGCATGCATCAGCCTTTGCCGCCGTCCGCAGCCCTCAAAGTGTTATCCAGGATCCAGGGCCACATGGGATTCGGACATTCTTAGTGAACGCCGTTGGGGGACGAGGCAACTGTATGAGACTAATTGAGACTCTGTGAGCCACTTCAGTAGGGGGGATCAATTATTTCGCGTGAACTCACACAAAGCGATTCATATTGACACTGTGAAGTGAATCGCTCCAGTACCCCTACTGAAGGATGCATCCCTCGAAGGATGCATCAGTACAGTGATGCATCCTTCAAGGGATTGATCCTTCTTGTGATGCATCGCAATGTTTAATATATCCATCATGAGATTTTGACTCATCAAAAACATGATTACATAATCATGTAAAGTGGCAACATCAGGAGTTGAACCCAGGACCTTCCTAATATAGTAATATTTTCAAGAGTCTTAACCACTACACCATGGAGGCTTGTAATATGAGATGTAGTAATTAAGATATATACTCCAAAAATGACCCAAAACTCCGGACTTAGATGCAACACAAGTCCTTCTCCACCTTGGGTAGACTCTTTGTTCAGGGCTGTTTAAACATCTTGCATATCATTTTGTACACTCCTTGCCAGAGAAAACATAAGGAAAGGTCAATATATCAGTCTTGAAGTGCTACATGCAAAACAAGAGAACTTAAACTGGATTTAGTCCGAAGTTTTGTTCATTAATCAAAACATAATACTAGTGCCAGTGGTGATGTGTTGTATGATTCTGTCCTTATGTTTTCTCTGGCAAGGAGTGTACAAAATGATATGCAAGATGTTTAAACAGCCCTGAACAAAGAGTCTACCCAAGGTGGAGAAGGACTTGTGTTGCATCTAAGTCCGGAGTTTTGGGTCATTTTTGGAGTATATATCTTGATTACTACACCTTATATTACAAGCCTCCATGGTGTAGTGGTTAAGACTCTCGAAAATATTACTACATTAGGAAGGTTCTGGGTTCAACTCCTGATGTTGCCACTTTACATGATTATGTAATCATGTTTTTGATGAGTCAAAATCTCATGATGGATATATTAAACATTGTGATGCATCACAAGAAGGATCAATCCCTTGAAGGATGCATCACTGTACTGATGCATCCTTCGAGGGATGCATCCTTCAGTAGGGGTACTGGAGCGATTCATTTCACAGTGTCAATATGAATCGCTTCGTGTGAGTTCACGCGAAATAATTGATCCTCCCTACTGAAACTCCTGACTCTGTCTGGATGTTCCAGCATTCCACAGAGGTCATGAGGCATGTCGCGGATGATGCGGGGATGATGAATGACATGAGGAAATATCGACCAGCAAGGGCATGGGCGCGTACCGCATAGTGTGCAGGTGACTCTAGAAATGTCCCAGCGCCAGTGAATTGAACTTGAAATCCGCTGAATGTCTGCTAGGGAGACTCTTAAGATACATCTCGTCAGCTAGCCACCAAGAGTTTCAATTTCCGTAGACGCTTCCGCAATTAACTATCCACTGGAGTTGCGATTCGATCAGGAGACAGCGCTCGGAAAGCTGAGTTGCCTTCGTTCTCTTACAGCTTCAAGCGAATGTGAATGTCTTTTAGGCGTAGAGTATCATATCCATCGTTCTATTGATTGAAACGTTGATTTGTATCTGGAATACAGCACGTCACCCGGCAGAAAACATCATTGCTTAGAGCTGCCGCGAGGGCAGCAAGATGGTCATGGTAAAGACGACAGTTATCACTCACCTGCTAGTCGATTACTACATGTTGGCAGAGGTTAGCTCATGCATAACATTGGGCTTGACGCGGACGCGCGGACGTCTGAATCCGAGTTGGACGAACAAGTAAATTCGGTAGCCGATCACTTGGGCCCACTATTACGGTAATTCTCTGTTCAAGCTGACCACCACCCATGACCGACCTCGTTCCTTCCCAATTCCTTGTCCACGCACGGACGACGACCGGGGAACATGTTACTCCTATACCGCCTGCTCGTGAACAAGTTTAAGTGATCATCGACAATCAAGGATGGTGGCAACGACTGGCAGGCCAAGCACGGGAGGCAGGAGGCCCTGTTAGAGCCCCGAACATCAGGCAAATACTTGATAATACATTGTTACTATTTTTTCGAATGTTTAGGCTCGGTATATTTCCCAAAACAGGCTTATTCTCGCGATCTGATTGGCTGAGGATGGGTATCCGGAAGACTGTCACCGGCCTAAACATTCGAAACAATAGTAACAATGTTTTAACGAATGATTACAACATGTTCAACGCCCTAATAGGCACCTCCGCCTCCCGTGAAGGGTGTCGACTTCGGGGCTCCGAGTCGGCTCCGAGGTCGGAAGCTTCTGGCAAACTTCCTATCTCATGTACTCTGGAACGTAACAAAGACGCGACAGCTCTTGGAATTGCAAGAGTAGCTGCTACTACGGCCAGCATAGCAGGATTGACGTTGGGCACAATATGTCGTGTGCGTATGCAAGGACAATATTGGTAGAGCATGGGGATCCGCGGTGAGCATACTTAGCATCAATTTCAGATGCTAGTTATTACTATAGTTCTGTGTGGCGCCAAGAACACAGACCCACAGCGGCGCTTCTCTACCTTCACTCGGGTTTATTGAGGGTCTACTGGATCTCTCTTTCGCGTCGGACATTGCCTATTTGTCACACAGAATCACATGAGAAGACGATATGTACCATGCGCAAGGCAAGTGACCGGTCGTCTCTTGTTCACGCTCGTCAGACCATGTCACAAATGAACGTGTCCATCCTGACACCGAGACGTTGTACTAACCCTCCCCGACTCCTGTCATGACTGTGCACCGGTCAGGTTTTTGACGGCCTCCACGGCAGTTCCCTTAACAAAGTGGTGGACTTCCTGTGCATCGCGATTGAAACGTCAGCGAACAGATCTGCCGGGTCTCTAATCTTACTTGGGCTGGAGCTATGTCAGACAAGGTGTGTGGTGTCGAAAAGTGCAGGTGGCATATGTTTTGAGGTTCGGCGACGCGTTCGCAGATTTTTGTGGTTCCTTAGAGTCTGCTTCACACAATTGGACGCCGCGGAACTCATACGATAAAAGACTAACGATACTTCGCTAATGCTTTGATATCCGTCTCCAGTCCTGCGAGTACGTCTTTTGGTCAATTGTTCTTTGTGTGTCTAGTACCTTTGTCCGTACTTGTTTTGTCTCGGGCGTCTTTGTCTGCGATTGGTATTTAGACGGGGCGTAAACTCACCATCTGTATCTACATGCCAGCCATCTTTTCCTCTCTCACAGGTCAGCTCGTTGATTGCCTACGGAGATACCGCCTTAGCATCACGCGACACCAGACCACTGCGAACAGAGCAAGACAACGGCAAATGCAGGGAGCAATACAACACAGTAGTCGACAGAGCAGAGTATGAACATCCTGCGCGCCTTTGCAACCCCCGACACTCACTCGTTCTAGATCGCGCTATTCATTTGATGCCCACCAACTACCTGCAGTGGCTAAAGAGCGAGTGGAGAAAGCGGAAGGCTGAACGGCCTCAAGAGCGAGAGAGCGAGGACGGGGACGAGCCCCCGGGTATCTGGGTGTCTCAGACGTGTCGCCGATTCTATGGGGCAGGAGCGTGGTACGTCGATCAAGACATGCGCGACGAAATGGAGACGCTAAGCAATGAGGAAGAGCAAGTGACTGACGGAGCTCTGCATGTACATTTGCGGGTACTGATGGACCTCCATAATAGTGCAGGGTCCTCCCTCAGCTCAGCAAGGAAGTGTTGCTCGATAACAAGACTGAAAGGAAAGCTGAAAAGGAAAGCTGCACACCGGCAAGCTCATGCAGACTATCACGCGCACGGTGGACCTGGACCGGCTCGCCACCACGCGCACCTCCCCGACCCGCTGTCTCAGGGAGAAATCTTCATTGCCAAATGGCTCATTTCCCGTTCGGCCTTTCTGAGCACAACCATAGACCTAGCCATCGGCGGAGGATAAAATTCCCGAGTAGAGTGGCGAGAAAGCACATTTTCCCCAATATTATGGGATCATTTGTCCCTCGCTTTCTACAGTACATGATGTACGTAATATTTTGTACCGCTGTATGGTAGCTTTGAAATCTTAGATCGCCATCGCACAGCGCTTGTGGCCGGCGCCAGTCCAAGTGGCCACCTTGAAGCTGAACTTCATCACCAATTGCAACTGCCACACCCGTCCTTGTCGACTAAGATCCAGTTCTCTCATCCTTTTCCTTTCTCATAGTCATGGATTCAGCACTCTATTCCGTAACGCTGTCGGTGCTGGCAGAGATGTTAGTCTCCCGGATCAAAAAGGAACACTCGTGCTTGAGGTAGGTCTCCACACCGTGTTATGCAACCCCAACTTTTTTGAAGTCCAACTGTGAAATAGTAATAGCTTCGTGAGTTTTGGAATGCTGCATGACGTTGTGTCATACTGAGTCTTCTTCTTGTTAAATCCAGCTTCGTTCTATCGAGAAAACTCTCACCGCGGCAGTGTCAGCCATCCACACCGTGTTGAACTCCCGCGTTCCCATCAATCAATTTCCACCAGAAATACTTGGCCTCATCTTTGACCTCGTCCCTTCCCAAGAAACGCAAAATAACGTGGCTTCTGTGTGGCCGAGTTATTACGTGCATACATGCGACGTCGTCCGTATAACATGTGTTTGTCATCATTGGCGCAACGTCGCCATGGGAACAGCTTCTCTTTGGACCAGTATCCATCAAGCCCCACCCTACTATGCCCCACACTGTTACAACCAGTTGACGTACCCGGAACGTTCCCGCGGAGCCCTACTAGACGTCTACCTGCATAACCTCGAGTCCTCAAGTTTCATGCACATGCTATCTACCAACGCATGCCGTATTCGAGAACTCATCATTGTTGTTCCAGCGGGAGAACATAGAATTCCCTCCGAGACGATTCCGGGTTATTTACAGTTCCGTGCCCCCAGCTTGGAGCATCTCACGGTCGATGGCGGCCGACAAAGCGACGAGGCTATCACTAGGAGATCTGCGGTGCTTTTTGATGGACATGCTCCACAGCTCAAGATCCTAGTGCTGAAAGCCATTAACTGGATCCCGCAGAACGAATTCTCGAATCTCACTCATCTTTGTCTGTTCGCGGCAAATGGGACGGGCGTTTCAAGCAGGTGCAGTCTCACAGCACTCTTGACGCTCTTATCACAGGCTCCCAGAATGCAGGAGCTCTTTTTAATTGCCATTGAATGGTACCAAGAAGGGAACACCAATCTCGATAACCTAGTCGTCTCTTTCAACTCTCTGCGCCGACTGCTCTTCTTCTCCAGTCCAGGCACAAGTTTTGCCAATTTTCTCTCCCAAGTCCGTCTTCCAACCGACCTCGCTCTCGTCGTAGTGCCATTGAATGGCGGACCAATGCAAAATCAAGAGTCCGTGCTGTGCGAACTTGCGCGTCAGAATCTCGTGGATGATATGAGACGTCTACAGCTCAAAATGGTTTCTCCACACAAGGCGCCCTCCATCGTCCTCGCCTCGCCGACTGGGGCCGTGCGCCTGACCGTGGATTCCCACCGATTCGTCTGCATCCCCATGCTCTGCGGCACCCTATGGCTTGGCGGAATCCGCGAGTTGTGGGTCGAGTCCATGACACAAGCGTTTCAACCTTCTGAACATGATGAAAGACGACTTCGCCCGCTTACTCGACGCGATGCCTGCGCTGTGCACCCTCGTCCTGGACGTCTCCCTGGAACACATCCGCAATAACTGGCTGAATACCTTGATGGTACAGCCAATCCGTTGCCGCAGGCTCACCACTCTCCGTCTCGTTCTGGACAATGAACCATTATCCGGGCAACTCGATGTCTTGTTGGCGGCGCGCGCCGAGCCGGGTGCCCTCCCCTCAGCATTTAGTTGAAGTCACCGACCAGGATTGCCGTCGGATTGGGCAGTCCAGGTGCAGGCGCGTGATAGTGGCACGATCGAAACTAGGCGTGTACCCGTTCAGGATCGAGGAAAGATGGGGCTACCGGATGTGTGCACTAACGACACATCTCTCATGTATTGGCCGCGATGGTAGTCCCTCCGTCGCTGGCAAGTTTCTATATCCCTTTCCCCACCGAATGTATCTACTTACTGTTGTTTGATCCACTGCATTTCTACTATACGTCGCTGTCTGTGCATATAGCCATTCCTATATATTTAGTCCCGGCCCTTTGTATACCTGTAGCACCCAACTTAAGTCATATCATCGCACGGCCTGTAGTGCCATCACCGGTTTTGATTTACAATGATTTTACAACGTTACATTCATCCCGTCCACCCTACCTCCTACCCACAAGCCAAAACCAAGTCAAGAAAATATCTCGCGAGATTCAAGAAAGGTAAAAAAGCAGCGACACCTCAGAACGAAAGGAGTAGATAGCCGTATTGGAAACATATAATTGGATTGTCTGGCGGCGAGCGATGACGGTCAGCCTGGGAAATGGCCACGAGAGGATGGAGGGCGTGACGTACGAGAGAGCATGCGCTCAGGCAATGGTGCAGTTCTGGTTACCACCGCCGGAGCCGGAGTCGAAGGTGGTGGGACCTCGGTCTCCTCGACGGGGAGGACGCTGGCGATGACGAAAGTGTCCATTGTATGAGGATGATTGTGAGTGAAAGTTGACTGTGAGGTCTGAGCGGGTTGTAGCGACTGGAGTTGCTGCAGTCCCAGTGATTCGAGGCTGGTATTTAAGTGGTTTCGAGCGGGGCGGCCTGTCGGAGGACGCGGTAGACGAAGACAATAAATCCCCCGCCTTGTCATGTCGGCGCAGGCTGAGTCCACTTCTATCAGTGTCAGTGAAATCTCGATGAATATTTTGTGGACTCAGCGACGTCGGGGACATGAGCTCTTGTCGCGAACGGCGGGTCCACGGCGCAATGATGTTGTTGAAGGACAAACCGATCAATCTCGATCGTGATGTTCATGATCGATCGACCGTGCATAATATTATTGTGTCTCGCAGTGATATGCATGACCTTTGTGATTATCTTACGAAGGACATGCCTCCCGGAATAACAGGCCCCTGACAATCGGCGGAATTGACCCTGAAACAAAGTAAAGATCTTGTAAACCGGTTCAGTCAGAGTGCGACGCGTCTGATCTTTGTCACTTTCATCGCACCTGCGGTTCGTCAAAGGACGTCTGAGACATATTGTTCGGAGAGATTCCATGTACCGGGCGAGATGTAGACTCGCGGTATCCCGTGGCAAGGATGCACGTGTGCGCAGCGAGTGAACTTCCCCCGTCCGTTGGTCGCTCAACTGAGCTGTAAGGTTACGCAGTGTTTGGCCTCGTGGATTACCGTCCTAACAGGCCTCGCATATCGTCGATGGCACTCGGAATGGTGAAGAACAACAGGTGCATTCACGTGGTGTCAACACAGAAATAAGTCCATCGAAGGCTCCAATCCACAGACTAGTGTGCCTATCGCTCGGGGCACGGATTCGCCACTCCTGTAAGGATGATCTAGTCGTAGATTGCATCCAATCAAGAGAACTACCGCTGGAGTGAGTGCAGCGATATCCCGGGGTGGGCAAAAACCTCCGTTTCACCAAGATGCGCGGACGGCAAGATTTACTATACTTACGACTCGGGAGTATCTGTTGCTCTACCGCCACGTGAAAGCTGGCACCCCACATCCTGGACATTCTGTGTCTAGTCAGGAGGTGTCGCCTTCAGTGGACCATTGCCCGGGCTCGCGTACATTTTCGCGAGAGGGAGTTAGCCCAAGAGGTCATCCAGGAAGTCTTGCATACCCTCCTTCTCCGGTTTTTCGGGTGTCGGTGTATCAGTAGGAGTGGAGGCGCATTCACGTAACTGTGCTCTGAGTGGTTCTTGAGTAGATGTACGGGCTACGATGAACTGATTTACCGCGAGTCTTCGCTAGACCAACACCTCGAGTATTCAGTTTGCCGCGCTGTCTCGTATTCTGCGCACGGAAGCGAGTCTTCAAGTCTGACGCGTCGTCGATTCAGTATTAAAATGATTGTGAGGGCTAAACGATGGCAACTACCTCGACTGGCTTCAGCGGCAGCCTTTTCGCGGCTCATTTTCTCGAGCTCCGCGTCCCACTCGATCTGCTTCACTTTCCCCTTCTTGGACTGGGTCTTGCCCTCTAGGCGAGCGATAATATGCGCGAGTCGGGATCGATGTCCTCGTCCTCGTCGTCCAGAGGCAGCACCGTTGCAGGCTCATCTGACAGTTTCTGTCGCTCAAGGAACGCCGACAGGTCCACCTCGGGCTCTACCACCTCCTCACCTGCACAGAACTTACTCAGTACACACTTCGCACAAACACACTAGGACGTACCATCGGAGTCCAGTTCGGGTTCTGGCTCGGCATACCGATCTGCATTCGACCCCAGCTGCCTCTTGGCATACTTGCGCTCGAGCTCTTGCTGCGCTTCCGCATCCTCCTCCCCCTGCGCCTCGCCCTCAAGCACTAGGCGCTGACCCCATACTGCAGGACGTCCACGTCCGCCGCCCCGTCCTCGCGCGCGCAGATATTTTCCGAGACCACCGCGGGATTTACCTCTGCCTCTTGCTCTGCTCGAGGCGGAGGGAGTGCTGGAAGAAGATGGTTCGTCCATGACGGCTCTCTGCAGATGGTAGATTTCTCAAGGGCGGCAGCGTAGAGTGTGCACAGGCAAAATGTACAAGACCAATATATAGATGATAGTGGCTGTAGACAACGAACGTAAGAGTGATTTCGAGCGTCTGTTATCTGGGCGCTTATTGCACCTTACTCACGTGGCACCGTGGAGGTACGCGCGCCGCCGCGGCCCGGGTGAATTGGATTCGTCTCTGCCACCAAACGCAACGTCGACTCCGGATTCCGCCCAAGCTTCATTGTTCCAGCTGTTGACAGTAATTCTCGTCGCGGTGATGTGCATCCTGAGGCCTTCCGGAAGACATGTGATCTGTTCAAACTTCAGCAGGAGCTGGTTGAACTGTGGGAGTTCCGCGTGTTGTTACTAAACTCTGCGGTTCGAGGGGGGATGGACGAGGAGGCGTACGAGGTGATGCGCCTTACTCACAACGATGCCCTGTGTGGACACGTCTGCACTGTGACGGTCCCAGGCTGGATCCTAAGGAAATGGATCGAGTCGCCATATATATCACTGGGTCGCTCTATTTTATTTTATTGAAAGGGGATGCGCCTGATGCGCTACTTGGATAGGTGCGGGTGTTTCGAGCTATGGCGGAGTGTGCTAACAAGCTAGAGTGCTGTATTCCCTGTGATCGGTCAAGGCGGGACTGCCACCCCGTCGTCCTGGTGAGCATCTGCACTCTTCTGATTGTGGTTATACCCGCGACTTATTGTGCGGACCGTCAGTATCTACGATGACACCAACATGCCGGTTTTCCCCTACAGAGCGAATCCGGAGATGAACGATATTGCGGTGAACACCTTTTCTTATACCACCGTGTCTTAGACGTTGCAGCGGCATCACGGTTGCGTCCTTGGCTTGCGTAGCGGTGTGCCTGACATGCGGCGATTCTCAGGCCAGCATGATAGTAAAGAAAAGATTTTTGTTGACATTTGAACACCTCACAGCCATGCTCTTAGAGGTGAATCACCGCTATTGAACGTGTATATAGTATATACAGCCTGGTTGCGACCAACTTGAGAAAGTCTAATGGTGCGTTAAGTCTCGGGTTTCGACCCCATGTCATGCCAGTACCAAAGCTCACTGACAACATTTCGTGGATGTCATGTAGCGGAGGTCTCGTCGGTTATTGCGCACAACCGCATGTCAGGCTGTGATTCGTTGTTGCAGGCAATGCGCTCCAGCAGTTTCGCATCATGCGAGTACGTGTTTGTCAATTCCAAATTGTATCGTCCCCTCACCGAGATCTTCATACCAGCTCTTCGCCCACCATGTTCTACCGTACAATGACCCCTGCGATGACCCCATCGCTCCCCTCCCAAAACGTCCGAAGAATATAACTTATGCGAGTGCGAACGAAAGCGCCAAGTCACGATACACAACGAAAACGAATTGGAAAAGTGCCGACAATGAAGGTATGAAAGATGCCGGATATGAAGTGGGAGTACATGATCATGCCCTGTTCCCAGTGGTCAGCAACTCAGCTCGGGACGCGCAGGTCATGCAGGGGTCTTACCAGGTGAATCGATGGTTCAGGCGATTGTGCAGTTCTGCAGGAAACCTCCCGAGGAACTGTCGTACTCGGTTGGGACTTCGGTCCCCTCTGCGGGGAGCTCGGCGGGTATGGGGTGAGCGACGATGAAGGTGTCCATTGGAGATGGTGAGAATGAAGGGGGTGGGTGTCGCTGGGGCCGGAGGTGACTGAGTATGTCTGTTGTTGGACAGAGGAAGACATTGACTGCTTTATATACTCTCACAAACCGCAGTCAGGGCGAACACAGAGTCGCAGACAATAAGACTTTTCACTTCACAAGTCAGGAAGACGTCACGGATCGCAAGCCGGAGGTGAGTCGCACACCGTGTTCTGGGTGTACTATTGTTGTGCTTGACGTCGTCTCTCCAGGAATGTAAGAATGTGCCTGCATGGGGAAATCGAATTCCGAAAATGCCTTGTATCGACGATATCACTGTATTTCTCGTCAACACCCTAAGGCCCCCGTTCGTTTGCATGGGACCTTCTGGTATCCGAGGAGAGGAATCAAGTCAACATCTCTCCGCAGGACCAGTGAGATATAGCGCAAGGGATGCTTTCGCGCTGGGTTGACCGACGGAACGACCAGGATGCTGGTAGGCGCGCAAATTGACAAGCAAATTCGGGTCATGCTTAGGTGACATGTCAGGTACGTAACACATGTTCATCCGAAGTTGTGTATGTGGGCAGGAGGGAGAGGAGCTGGAACGGAAGGTGTTTCCCTCGGTGCGGCTGGTCTTATTGTGTTGTCCCCAGTCACGTGAGATCTGGAGAGGCTGAAGGCGCTGATCCCCATACCTTACAGACCGTTCCACGGTCCAGATCAGATCGTTGTACGGAGAGAGAGAGCCGAGAATGGTCCTCAATGGAGACCGTGTTGGACGTCTCTATTATGTTCTGTGCAGCGTGTGTTGTCGGCCCTTAATTCAAGTTTGTGCCGCTGTGTACACAATAACCCGCTGGCCCTGATATCATCACTAATCTGACCATCGTTGGCAGCACATTTCTTGTAACGTGTTCGACATCCCCTCTCCTGGCGCATCGTATATTGTGTAGGCCATTCCGCGCCTCGATATCTGATGACAATCTCTGCGTGTTCAGCGTTCATTCGCGGCGTTGTTCGCTTCGCACCATGATGTCACCTCAATAGATTGGTCACTTGGGGCAGTATCCATCGACTCGTGTAGGTGTCAACTGCCTGCAGTGCCGGATAGCCGCCGATAGGTGAGGCGGCGGTGCGGGAAAAAATCCCGAAGTTCGTAAGGCAAATTAGACAAACGTTGTGTACTGTTCCTTGATTACAACCTTGCACTGCAGCGGTGACGACAGTGTTACTGAAAGCTGGGATGTTAAAGTCCCTCCGGTACAAGTTAAGAGATTCTGTGGCTCAATCTCCGGTTTGAAACACTCGGAACTGTTCAATTGTTTGTGGAGATATCAAATTCAAATTACAATAGGGCATCTTGGGGCAAGTCGTTTCGCAGACCCCGCTCCTTCAACAACGACTCCCCATCCCTCCCACTCTACCCTGTCCTCTTGAATGTCCAGTATACGATCATACAAAGCCTTCGCGACAGGCCCGCGGCCGCCTTCATACGGCGGCAGCACGACATCCTTGCCCTTGTACCCGGTCCGCCCCACGCCCGCAACGATCGCGGCAGTGCCAACCGCAAACGTCTCGAGCAGGCGACCCTCGGCACTCCACTTGAAGAGGTCCGACACAGTGAAGGCGCGCTCCTGCGGATGCAGGCGCAATGTTTCAGGGAGGCCCGGAAGGAGCGTGCGGCTCGGATGCGCGGCGGCGAGCGCGAGGCACGAGTTGCGCGTCACACCCGGAAGGATCGTGCCGTCCAGCGGCGCCGTCACCACGTCGATGACTGTGGGGTCTCGTCAGTATGGGCATATGCGCAGGGCTTGCGGGGTGCACGCACCGCCATCGTCGCGCTGCAGCGCGATCATGAAGTTCATCGCGCCGGCCTCGGTGACCGTCTCGCCGATCACAGGACCTGTTCGTAGCCGAGCTTCTCCGCCTCCTTCTGCGGCTTGAATGTGGGGGCGTAGTTGACGGAGAGCTTGTAGCCGCCGGTACCGCCGGGCCACGCCCGCACGGTCTCGTTCATGGCTAACAGAGAGGCAGGGGCTCCTGTGCGGAAGAAAGGGCCCGAGGGCGAGAGAATGACGTACAAAAGGGAGTGGTCAGAGGCTCCAACGCCGAAGACTTTACGTGCAGAGGGATGAGATCCGGCGGTCAAAAGGTCTTACTGCACACGTACTAGAACGTGTGCCAATGACTGTCGGACGGATGTACAGGCTGTGCCCGGAGACGGTCGGAATCCAGCGCGACTCTAGCTTCACGAGGCTTTTGATCAGCTTTACCAATTCGTCGGTGTCTAATGGCTGGGAGGAATGGAGGTCGCGTTCAAAGCCGCTGAAGGAACAGGCAGACAGGACCTACGGGCAAAGCGACACGATCCATGGGACTCTGAAGGCGTGTCATGTTGAGGTCCGGACGGAACAGTCTTATTTTCCATCAACCCCGAGGTAAGCCTATAGCAACAACATCGGTAAAAAATCCTTGTTATGGCGGATGGATGTCCACACCTCCATACCGTCAAAACGTTCGTGCTGTGATGGAAGCAGGGACTCGCGGGATTAAGGCTAATGTCGCCGTACAGTTTGATTTTTGGAGCAGACCAGCCAGTGGTCGGCGTGTAGGGTGCCACCAACATGTAATCCGTGAAGATCTAGGAAGCCAGAACACAGACGTGTTCGGTCAATGTGTTACAACATGAAGACAGTTGACTTACGTGACCGAACTTCAGTGTCTCCGGAGGAGGAACTGGCTTCAAAGACTGAGTCAATGTGAATGTGAGCTTTGAAGCCTATGTAAATCATATATTAGTGCGGGAACTCCGAGATATGAAGAACTCCCCACATCGAGACTAGGTGGGCCGGACGTGTTATCCGTGGATACACTGGCGTTTCCATTGGCATGATTATTATTTTGCAAAATAGCCATTATGTTTTGTAGGCGTCTTCGAGAGGGACAGAGGAGGAGAGACGACGGCTAACATCCGATGCATTTTATGCTTTTATGGTGGAAACTCGGGCTGGACTGTAAGCAGGGCGGCAAATCCTGGTCGAAGCGCCTATCTATCTTGTCGATCTCCGGTCGCCCGATTTCCCACACTTTGGGCTACAAGTACTGGCACCTGCAGGCGAGGCTACCCCATCCCGAGTCAGAATACTATGGTCTTTCGCCTCCTCGACTGACTACCGCTGTCCCCCGCAGAACCGCGCACATTTAAAGTTCAAAAGTGCAGTAATTCTGCATCTGCAGCAGCCCCTCGTATATAGTTCCAAGCCTGGGTCCTGTCTTCCTGCTATCTTATACGGCTGCCAGTTAACTGTCCGGATTTTGCGTCGGCGAACGCAATGGCCAGTCACATCTGTTCGGTGAAGGAAGACATCGTATAAGTAATCAAGTCGTTCAGACCCACGACTCCATACTACTGAACTCGGCCCCGACCTTATACTCCGACTCGGAGCAGAATCTGCAGATTCATCTAGAGCAGCAACTCGAATGTAGTAGCTTCTGTGCGGTTATCTAGCCGGTTCTTATGAGCGCACTGTATCGATATTCGAGTCATACTCATTCGCTGGCAGAGTCAGTGCGGTCCCGCCAGCAAGAGTGCGGTGCCGTTTGCGCGAAGGCATAAAACCTCCTGCAATCGAACGAGGTATAGTAACAATAGCCCCGCGAGGATCATACCCACCAAAGATAGACAGCATTCAGCCGACGATACCAAACAATCGAGGAGATGGCGCAACACGACGAACGCAATAGCACCAGGAGCATCACAGCATACAAGGCGTTACTGTTCGATGTCTACGGCACGCTCATGGTGCGCACCATCCTCTCTATCGCCCCTTCGAACGACGCTAAATATACTCCGACTTGGAAACCCTGCAGAACTGGGAGACTGGCATACACGACGCCCTGCAACCATTGCTTGCGGGAACACCCCTGGCAACAGACAAAGCCGCCACGATCCGCACCTTTGACGCCACCGAACGCGAGCTGCAGCAGCGCTTCCCGACACTGCGCTACTCTGCGTTACTCGCGAAGGTTCACGAGGCCTTGTCCCAGCGTCTGCGTGGCGGCGAAGGCCCGGGTAGCAGCGACGCCGAGCACATTGCATTCGGGCAGAGCATCGCGCGCTGGCCTGTCTTCCCCGACACTGTCCCTGCGCTCGCCTACCTCAGCACGCGATACAAGCTGTTTGTCCTGTCGAATGTCGACCATGCGTCGTTCGCGGCGACGCAGCGTGCGCTTGAAGGTCCGCCGGAGGCGCAGCGCTTCGCGTTCACGGCAGTGTACACAGCGGAGGACGCAGGGGCGTACAAGCCCGCACCTGGCGCGCTTGCGTATGCGCTCAAACAGATGAAGGAAGAACATGGTTTGGAGAAGAGCGACATACTGGTCGTTGCGCAGAGCTTGCACCACGATATTGCACCGGCAAAAGAGGTGGGCATCGCTGGAGCATGGATTGCGAGGTGGGCTCAGTGAGTGGGGCGATAGGGACTGGTGCCGAGCCGTGGTTGTGGAAATTTGAGACGCTGGGTAGACTGGCGGAGGAAGTGCAGAAAGAACAGGATGAATGAAACTAGCTGTCATATGTTCTCCAATTATACTTGGTCATCGGCACTATGCTTGTCTGTTCGTAAAAAATACAAAATCACCATGGTTGGCCACGAATCGCGAGGGCTTCGCGAGACATACGTCAAGTACAACCATGTACCGGACGGCCTTGATCAAGTGCCGATCATCTGGAAAAAAAAACCTGACGGGGTGAAAATGGTTCTTCCGCAGAGTCTCCTACAATAAAATAGGTGTACAAAGACATGAGATATGGAAGTACTCGCGAATGGGTCATTAGGAACGCACCCATACATGTTGCGGTCTTGATGACGGTTGGAACACCGAGAGCAACATCATCTATTTGAATCAAAATATATTGGGAGAACGCTATGGTACCTATTTGGAATGTATCTGTATCAGGAAAGTTACGACACTAGTGTGATGAGTACGCTCCACTGACCTTTCCGCTGACCGTAGCTATATAGCATCCTCCGGATAGATACAAGCTCGAAGGATACGACGCGCCCATGCTGCTGTCCATACTCACTATTCGGCGTCGATGCTCCATGATGACGAATGTGAGAACGATCCAGTCAACAATATCCGTGCCTTTGGCTTCGATATTTCGGCGCATATTTCGTGCGATATGAAGTGAAAATTTCGCAAAACGTGACATCTAGCAATGGTGACTCCAGTGGTACGGTCCTTGAACTATGAGAGATGTTGTGTTGCAACCACGACAAGCGAGTGAGCACGCACACCCAACAATCCATTTAGTGGCCCGTTGTGTTTCCACTTTACTTCTTCAGGTTAGGCCCCGTGAAGACCAGCGACCTGTGACGGAGGACCATGAGCTCGACATGGTGCACAAGCAAGTCAACGACTACGTACAGCCTGACCATGAGCCCCGTCTCCTTGCGCAGAAACTCGGGCAAAAACTTGGTCTCTCGTGCGACCGTGACCATCGTCGTACGCCAGAGAGACCAGAGTCTCGCCAATGACGACCACAGGTTACACTCTGTCGCGAAGGGTGCTTGCAAAGTCGTCTTGAAAGCGCCAGACCGGGTGGTATTGGTCGTAACTTCGTAGCGAGGCTCTCCGCTCTCTCCGTCCACAATAATCGAGTCGAGAGGATTGTTCCGAAGAAAATGGTACAGCTGAACAAGCTTCAGCGACAATTTGTGAGGTCTTGCGGTTCAATCTTGCACGCTCTTCTCGCATTCCCCTAGCCAATCTGCGAAAGAATACTGCCAGAATGTGCCTTCGAGAAAGTCGCGATAGGATCACCCAACACTTGTGTCATCGGGGTAAGAGGAAGAATTGCGATCCAGCGCGTGGTGTGCCTCCGAGACTTCTACTCTGAGCCATGTGGCGTTTGAGCCACCTTTCCTCCACTGCGACATGTTCAAGAAACCACCAGCCGATCTCAAAACCTCTGGTATGTTTAAGCGTAGGTAGTAAAGACATGCTGAACGAAAATCGTAGCACCTCTCAGGAGTTCCGACCGCCGGAAGCTCAAGCAGCGCGTGCTGCAGACGTTCGCGGTGCTACAGCCGGAGGAGGGCGATGCCCTTGTCCCCGAAGGGTTGCTCGTGCAGAAGTTCAGCACACACTTGGATGAGCCCGGAGTAAGTGGTGCTTTGCTGCGTCCAAATTGATTCCTCTGAATTGAACTGGATGGACTCGTCTCAGGTTGCGTATATCTCGCCGGAAGGCGATCCCCTCTGGATCACCCTTGGGAAGGGTTCAGACGACCTGATCCCCACTGGTATGTCGCCTCCGCCTACCCGACGTCTAGCTGACCAGCATGCAGTGTACACCCTCTGGAAGCGACCTGACCTCCTGCCGTTCCTCTCCACCCCCGCTCCCGTCGTGCCCAAGCTGATCGGCGGCGCCGATCTCATGATCCCAGGAGGTCAGCCCGCCCCGCTCTTGTACATTTATCATTGACAGAATGACCTTCATGTTGAAGCAAGTCGTCCAACATTCGCCCGCGTTGCAGCAGGGCCAACTTGTCTCCATCACGCAGTACCAAGCGGGCGCTCTCGGCGTACCCCTTGCAGTAGGCCGCATGGCGGTGAGCGGGGGCACGCTCGCAGAGGCGGAAGATAAGGATATCAAGGGAAAGGCGGTGTACATCGTCCATACATGGCGCGATGCGCTATGGGAGATGGGTGTCAGCAAGAAGGCCGACGTGCCGGAGCCCCGAGCTGCAGGAGCCAGCGCCCAGCAGGATGAGAATGCCGACTTGCGCGAGGAGAACGACAGCAAGGAAGTTCCAGGTAGCAGTGTGGAAGATGCTGGCGCCGTTGACGGTCCATCCTCTTCGGATGGTGCACCAATGTCGCCAGAATCTGCACCTCATGTTGCGACGAACGAGCCACCGTCCGGCGTCTCCCCATTGACGGCAGAAGGTACGTCTCTTTTGTTCTCTGCAGCCCCAGCTGTAAACTATGCATGCCGTTGTCAACTGGCATTCTCCGGGATCATGTCATAGCATTTGGGCTTACATTAATCTTCCAGACGTATCCTCCTGTCTCCGCACAGCTCTCCTGCAAGCCTTGTCCACGACTCTCGCCTCCCTCCCGCCCTCCGCCTTTCCCATCCCCGCGTCGACGTTCTGGAGCTCATACATTCTCCCCGCGCGACCTGCGCAAGTGCCGGGGACGCACGGTGTAGCAGGTACGTCCTCGCACTCCGCGCTGCGCACGCGGACCTTCAATCCAAATACGCAGATGCAAGCGGCATCGACATCAAGCAGTCCACCTATAAATCTGTCAAGACATTCCTCAAAGCCTGCGCGAAGGAGGGGCTCCTGAAGCTCAAGGACGCGAAGGGCGGGGACGTCATCGTCGCCGGTGCGTGCTACCTCCCCCGCACATCCACCCCGCACTGACGCCGCCGCAGCCGTCTTCACCGCGCACCCCGCTGTTTCGGCACACCGCCCGTACAAGAGCGTGCGGGACATCGAGACGCGGCAGCAGAAGGCGGAGGACCGGGAGAGGCGGGAGCAGGAACAGGAGCAGCGGCGCAGAGGCGAGATCCAAGCGACGGAGCTCTGGAAGTCGCACGGCGCAACCGTGCCCTGGTTTTCAGCCGCGGCCCCCGATAAAGAGTATGTCACAATCCTCTCCATTGCCCAGAGCTGCTCGCTGACGACTTGCACATACAGCACGACGGCACTCTGGACGCCCGCGGAGCTCAAGGCGCTTCTGCACGCGTACGTCGCGGCGAAGGGCCTCGTCAACGCGCGCGAGCAGCAGTACGTGAACGTCGGGGAGGACGCGCTCCTCCTACGCGCCGTGGAGCGCAAGAACGAGCTCGGGCTTGAGTTTTTGCGGCGCGAGGACGTGCTCGCGCGCCTGCGCGAACACATGCAGGCGTGGCATGAGCTGCGCGTCGAGGGGAGAGACGTCGTGCGGAAGTGCGTCTTGTCGCTTTTTGCACAGTGATGGGACGCGAATATTGATATTGATATGGGCAGGAAGGGGGAGCTGAAGCCGATCGCGGTGGCCGTGAAGCTGCGGCAGGGCCGCAAGGCGTGCACGCTCGTCACGGGCTTCGAGCCGTTCTTCCTCGATGCGGACGAGCTCGCTGACGAGCTCCGTAGGATGTGTGCGAGCTCTACGTCCGGTGCGCCCCTTCGCTCTTGCTCAAGGTCTAGCCACTCATGCCTCCGTGTAGTCTCGCCCGTCGCGGGGAGACCGTCGCAGATGGAGGTGATGGTACAGGGAAAGCAGGTTGAGGCAGTCATTGACATGCTCGTCGGGAAGGGTGTGCCGAAGCGCTGGATCGAGAGCGTGGACCACACAACGAAGAAAAAGTAGTCAGTTGTGCAGACAGTGCCGATCTCTCTGCTAGTCGCGGAAAGCCATGTTGTCAGAAATGCAGTGTACGTGCGGCGTGTGTATGATAGGATATGTTGGAGCTTGCCCAGTGCGATTCTTCAATATTCTCAATTGTATGCTTGGTTTGTTACGCTCGAATGTTCGGATTGGCAAGCCAGGGTGCCAATGGGTGGACTCAACACCTCTGTGTTTCTGCTCCGACTTTTACTCCGGGTCAGGCCTTCAGGCTTCAAGCTTCAAGCACGGGGTATATGTCGTGTCGATGTCGTAGTAGCCCATCACCATCTATCTACCACAAGAAAAGAGATCGTCAGCAAGATACTTATCAATATACATCGTCATCAGCATCGAGTTCCGTGACTAAAGTCGTCAGCACGAAAGCATGGCAAAGCCGCACAGCATCAACAAAACACGTCGGAAGCACCATCATGAGTGCACCTGAAGTCCCTCGAACACCCTCTCCAGCCTTTCCGCCGGCTCCTCCCACTCTCCTCGCCGCTGTCGACATCCACATCGACGTCGAGATCAGGAAAGAAGAGCTGCGCGAGGCCAAGGTCATGGCATCGCGTCATCTTGAGGAGCATCCCGAGACCCACGTCGTTCTGCTGCTGCCCTGGACCATCGAGCAGGTCCCACGTCGCGTCGTCCAGCTCCTCCGCCATGCGCCCCCACGTCGAGCGGATCGCTCCGGGAAAGTTGAATGCGGCAAGCACGAAGCACAGCGATGAGCCTGTAGCCGCGTCAACGCGGACACTGCACTACAAGAAGAGGGACGCACAGAGCCCACTGAGCTCCTGCTCGCGGTAGAGGAATGGCGAGATACGCTCCTCGGGGGTCGGGGCGCGGGGGTCGCCGACGTGCTCGGGCAGTACGTCGCCAAGGCGGTAGAGCCGCTGGCATGCGGGGCACACGCGCGCCGTGCGGCGACTCTTGTTGTACCATAGGATCTGCACCAGCGGTGCGTGAAGGACCGTAGAATGACGAGGAGACGGATGGACATACCGTGGCGGTCTCCATGGGGAGCACGGAACAGAGCATCTGGAGCACCTCGTCCTGCGCGAACTCGGCGCAGAGCGGGTCGTCGAGCGAGGGTGGCGAGGCGAAGGACGAGGCTAGGAATGCACGCGCGTCGCGTACCCGGGGGCCGTTGCCCGGGTCATGGATGAACGGCGTCTTCGTGAGTGCCTCTGGAATGCATGTGTGGGCGTCGGAATTGTCTAGCTTCTCGGAATGTCCATGAGCTGTGTGGATGGCGACAGGCTGTGATAGTGGTGGCGGGGCTGAGATGTCTGCCGTTGTGCCAGTGGGCGAGTCGGAGGCGCGATGTGCGTTGTCTTGGTCGTTGTCGAACGACGGCCTGCCTAGGGAGTGCGAGCGGCGCGCCTTCTGGGTCTGTTTCTTCTTCCTCATGTTCCGTGGGCCGGGCATATTGTCGACGTCGTGGGCGGGCAATCGCCGGTGGCTTCACGCGTTGTTACGCTCGCGACATGTCACTCTTCGTCACGTCCGCTGTCACGGCAAGTTGGGATGAAAATCTGATCATTACAATGTAAATACATGCACCTCATGTATAGTACGGGTATATATTAAAAACATACTACCCGCCCATTTATAGCAATAAGATATATATTGTCTCATATACAGTACTTCAATCTACAATCAATACAAGCACACATATCAGGTACAGTAAACACTTGAAGTTCAATCATCATTCAAAATTGGATCATGACACTTGTGCCAGGATGTGCCATGGACAAAGTGGCTCATGTCAAGCTTGGTTAATTGAGCTCCTATAACAACAGTGTTCCCAGGTCTCCATAAACCATCTCTGAGATGTTCTGGAACCCAAAATAGGAGTTCACCATGAGGGCCTTTCATCCACTCATCCTTATCTAGTATTGATGTGTCAGTGAACCCAACACTACTGTTGGCAGTGTTGATGGAAGGGTACTTTGAGGTGATAATAAGCAATCTTTAATAATCATTTGAAGAATATACTCACTTTCACTTTATCTTGTTCTAGCAGTTTACAATCAGCATTAGTTGGTTTGAGAAGTTGAAGAAATGTCATCTACAGACCTCTTGTATGTATTGAAAGAGTGGAAGCATCACATTGTGTAGAATCATAATCACAACGCTGAGATGTGGATGGTGGAGAAGTGAAAGATGAAGCTATGGATGTTAAGCCTTTGGGCTGTCGGAGTGGGTCCAGGATGTTCTGCTCAGTAGCCACATTCCAGACTCTGATGATTTTATCATATGACCCAGAGACAATCTGCTTTCCATCTGGTGAGAATGCAACTGAAGTGACCCAATCTGTGTGTCCTCGAAGTGGGCCCAGAATTCTCTCTCCAGTAGCTGCATTCCAGACTCTGACAGTTTCATCCCATGATCCAGAGACAATCTGCTTTCCAACTGGTGAGAATGCAACAGAATTGACCCAATCTGTGTGTCCTTCAAGTGGGCCCAGAACTCGCTCTCCAGTAGTTGCATTCCAGACTCTGACAGTTTTATCCTCTGAGCCAGAGACAATCTGATTTCCATCTGGTGAGATTGCAACAGAAGTGATCCAATGTGTGTGTCCTTTAAGTGGGCCCAGAATGGTATCTCCAGTGGCTGCATTCCAGACTCTAATGGTTTTATCACGTGACCCAGAAACAATCTGCTTTCCATCTGGTGAGATTGCAACAGAAGTGATCCAATGTGTATGTCCTTCAAGTGGGCTCAGAATGGTATCTCCAGTGGCTGCATTCCAGATTTTAATGGTTTTATCACGTGACCCAGAGACAATCTGCTTTCCATCTGGTGAGAATGCAACTGAAGTGACATAATCTGTGTGTCCTCTAAGTGGGCCCAGAATGCTCTCTCCAGTAGCTGCATTCCAGACTCTGACAGTTTTATCCCGTGATCCAGAGACAATCTGCTTTCCAACTGGTGAGAATGCAACAGAAGTGACCCATTCTGTGTGTCCTTGAAGTGGGCCCATAATTCTCTCTCCAGTGGCTGCGTTCCAGACTCTGATGGTTCTATCATTTGACCCAGAGACAATCTGCTTTCCATCTGGTGAGAATGCAACAGAATAGACCCAATATGTGTGTCCTTCAAGTGGGCCCAGACCTCTCTCTTCAGTAGTTGCATTCCAGAATCTGATGGTGCTATCATTTGATCCAGAGACAATCTGCTTTTCATCTGGTGAGAATGCAACTGAAGTGATGCGACCTGCGTGTCCTTCAAGTGGGCCCAGAATGGTGTCTCCAGTGGCTGCATTCCAGACTCTGACAGTTTTATCCCCTGACCCAGAGACAATCTGCTTTCCATCTGGTGAGAATGCAACAGAATAGACCCAATCTGTGTGTCCTTCAAGTGGGCCCAGACCTCTCTCTCCAGTAGTTGCATTCCAGACTCTGATGGTTTTATCCTTTGACCCAGAGACAATCTGCTTTCCATCTGGTGAGAATGCAACAGAAGTGACCCATTCTGTGTGTCCTTGAAGTGGGCCCATAATTCTCTCTCCAGTAGCTGCATTCCAGACTATGATGGTTTTATCCTTTGACCCAGAGACAATCTGCTTTCCATCTGGAGAGAATGCAACAGAAGTAACGGAATGTGTATGCTCTTGAAGTAGACTCAGAATTCTCTTTCCAGTAGCTGCATTCCAGGCTCTGACAGTTACATCCTCTGAGCCAGAGACAATCTGCTTTCCATCTGGTGAAAATGCAACAGAAGTGACCCCTTTTGTGTGTCCTTGAAGTGGGCCCAGAATTCTCTCTCCAGTAGTTGCATTCCAGACTATGATGGTTTTATCACATGACCCAGAGACAATCTGCTTTCCATCTGGGGAGAATGCAACATAAGTGACATAATCTGTGTGTCCTTGAAGTGGGCCCATAATTCTCTCTCCAGTAGCTGCATTCCAGACTCTAACAGTTTTATCCCATGATCCAGAGACAATCTGCTTTCCATCTGGTGAGAATGCAACAGAAGTGACAAAAGTTGTGTGTCCTCTGAAGACAGCAGTATTGACATGCCAATTGACATTTGGTGATGACACAACTCTCAATATTTGGGGAAACTGTAAAGAGCAGCTGCTACAAATCTTGGCCAGTTTTGGTGTAAATGGTAAGCAAGATATATAGAGATGAGGTGTGCTCTGAGCAATCACTTTCCAGAATGCTGCCACAAAACAATAAACATCAAACAACCAATTGGTGAGTTCAACATTATTTCCCTAGAATATATTATTATACTCTATTTGAGTCTGGGGTATAAGATATGACCCACCTGGTTCCATTTTTTGATAGCATCCAGAGACTCTGATGGTGATATCTTTTTTAGACTCATCACCTCCAGCCAACTAAGTAGCTGGCTTTTGAAGAATAAGATGACAGTCTCCTGACATTCAGAGGTGCAGACTAGTGCCACTACATGATATGCCCAGAATTGACAAGAATAGAACAGCTGTGGAGAAATACATTCTTGAACATGTGCAGATAGATTCTCAACTTTATCATTGAAGTCATATGATGTACTTAGTCCACAGATGTTGAACTTGAGCTCAGAGTCCATAATCCTGAAACATGAATCTGCTAGATATTGATTATATTGAGCTTGATCAATAAACCAGATCTGGTCTCTGTGATGCTCTGCATCTGACAGATAGTCTGCAAATGATGCATGCAATATATATACAGGCTGCCCTTCTCTCCAGCTGAGCAAGCTGCCAAGTCTTTTCAAGACTCTTTGTGAGGACTTCTGGCCATCAGCATACAGCATCTTATCAATCACATCATCTGTAAGAGGCACTTTGGCCACCAAAATGATTCCTAGGACTTTGCAACAGTGCTCAGTGAATGTAGAGTCCTCATTAAGACCTGCTGCTGTCAAAATGGTGTTGTACAGACTGTCCAGTGATTTTTTGGCTCTCTTTATGATGCCAGAGGACTGCAGAATCTTCAACTGCTCTTGGGGATCAAAATAATCATCTGCAGATAGAAAGGCCACAGCTGTAGAGACCCAGATGAAAAGGCCACCTGCTTGACTATGGAGAAACTGTAGAGCATTTGTTTCTGGCCAATCTGATGGTAACCCAGCTGCAATCTGTATCTTTTGCAATTCATGATCTAGATATATCCTGACATCCTCCTTGCTTGACTCCATGTCCAAAGATATCCTGTGTATATGTGATTGGGCAAATGCTCTGTCAATATCAGAGTATGGTCTACTTGTGATGAAAAAGCGGAAGATGGAGGGTAGCTTCTTCAACTCTACAGAGAGCAGCTGCAATAGAGACTGCCTTTGATGTATGTCACCACATTCGTCCAAAGCATCAATGACAATGATAATAGGGCCTTTGAGTATTTGTTGTTCAGATATCTGAGAAAGAGCCTCAATCCAGAGCCTAGAAAACTGAGTATGAAGTGTTTTCTCTAGTATGCCTGCATTATTCTTGAGAACATCTGTAACAGAGGATTGAAAAGTGAAGTCAAATAGAGCAAGCTGATATGCAATGGTGCAGATGATTTTAGAGGGGCTGCTCTGGGCTGCATTCTGCTGATCAAGAAATATAGAGCCACCTAATCTGTTCAGAGCAGAGAAATAATCAGTAACACTGGCAGCAATGGTACTCTTTCCAGTGCCTGCAGGCCCATATAACCATAAAATGTTCTGGTCATCATTTGGATGAGTGAGCCACTGAACAATAGAGTCTAGCAATACTTGACGTGTCTTTGGCAAACATGAAAGATGCTGTCCAGTACCTATCTCTGCAGGATGCAAGTGTTCTCTGATATCTGGAGACCCATAAATTTAGAACCAGTAATCATGAAAATACATAACTACATCCACTTACAGTTGTCATTGACTTGCTCTCTTATGTCAGCTAGCACAGTACTGTTGTGGATCATCAAACCCTTGTCCAAGGTGTGCTGGCTCTGAAGCAAAGCTTGCTTCATACTGTCAATTGCAGCCTGAGTGTCTGAAAGAGTCTGATGAAGTAATCTAACTGTTTACTGAAATCAAAATCAAGTCAAACATTACCAGATGGATCACTCACCACCAAATCCATGACTGGAGTACTCCTGGATGAAAAGTATGCACTGTATAATCTGTTGCATGATTTTCAAAAGGTTATTGGCCAGATGTTCACTCTTCTTTTGCAGCTTGTCAATTGAAAGAGTCAAATCAATAACCTGTTCTATGGTGGAAAGAAGGTCAATGAGCTGTTGATCTCTCTTGTCCTGTGCTTTGACAGCCTATACTAATGTCAACATCAGCCAAAATGCAGTGCTTTATCACACCATACCTTGTGTATAGAGGATAACAAATTCCAAGCAAGATTCACATAAGGATGAACCTACAAAAAGTTGACAATAGATTGCAAAAAGTAATAATAGAACACTTACCTCTGCTAGATTGTCCATCAATTTGATAGCCTGCTGAAGAAACCCTAGTTTGGAAATGACTCCTCCAATTGTCTTGAACAAGTCTGGCTCTGATTCAACAGCAAATGACACCTGTTCTGCCATTCCAAGGACCTGCTCTCTGGGCACTGCCACAGAAGCATTGATTCTAGCTATCTGGTTCTCCTGAAATTGTGGAAAGTCCTGCAATATTGTATCAGCATAAGCCCTTATCAGGCTAACTTGAAGGGTCCATCTGAGGTTCCTCCATAAACTGGTCTTATCAGGCTTTGACAAGTCAAGAGCTGTATCTGTGTCATTGTCAACTCCAAACTTCAAACTGGAAAATGAGAGTATCTTCACCTCCAATCTTACAAATATCTAGCAGAACATCAAGCTTGATCTGCACATCACCACATGAAGGATTGTAGAAAGGGATGGTAGAATCATGCTTGAGCTGCAATATGATTGTGGATGAGACATCATTGATAGTCCCGCTATCAAATGAACATGAGTCAATTGTACCGACACTGCAATGTGTCGAACAATTGATGGCAACTTACAGAAGAATTTCTTCATTCCACTCGGGCAGATAGGACCGTCTGCTGACTTTGGTTTTCTTCTTCGTGTCAGATTCTGCGAGATGCGCCCTGACGTAGAGTTTGGGAGCCCTGGATGGTTGTCGTCCGGACGGATCGATCACAGTGGCGCCGATGACTAGAACAGTGCATCGTGTATCGTCAATAGCATTCTTGAGTCAAAAGATATACCTGGACGAACCGCGCAGCTTGTACACAGAGGAATTGTTCGACATCGGTTCTGTGGAGACGATTGAGCGAGTTCGAGCGATGGACGCAGGAGTGAGAGTCGTGGAGAGCCCAATCGGATGATCAGATCGACTACAAGCGCCCGCAGAGTCCTGAGCGCTGAGCGCTTGGATGTAGCAGGCTGTTCCTCCGCCACGACTCTGTGCACACCAGAACCAGGGGTGCCATTATGCATCACTAATCGTGGCCATCGACGTGACTCTGAATGGTATCGTGATTGATTCACAGGTGCGTGTGTTTACTTCTGGCTACGTTATACAACGATAATCCAGACTTGTTCACATTCAATCGCCGGTGGCTGTATCTAGGTGCTATTTTCTAGGCAACGCTGTGCGTTAACTATGGACCAAAAGGCTCCTCCAGCCACTTGTCTCGTTTGTCTACCTGCAAAGTTTGTGCAGGACCAAAGAGGCCTTTCACTTCGGCCGGCCTATACTCGCTGAGAAGCTCACTTCATCGAGTTTCCAAGAGGCTCTTTGGGATTTCCCCCGAGTTGCCGCAGAGATCGGGACACACTACATTCGTTTTGTTCCGAGTCGATGAAGCCCAGGTTGTCACCATTTCCTGCCCCAGAAGATTCAATCATCACGCTATGTTCTCAGTGCCATGCACAAGGTCAATGCGCGTCGAGAATGTTCCATCTTTTTACTGGAGGACCGCTAGAACGTCGTCGTGGAAGCGACTGTCCGCTATGCGAGGCGCCGCCGGAGTTTCTGGGACTTTCTCGTTTGAACCGACGAAACTCGTCAAGTATGATACCGATGATCACGATCTGAAACCTTCCTACATATCATTGTACATTCGTATATCCTACAATATAATTCGATTGACGAAGCACTACTCAGTGAGTCAACGTCATAAAAGGGACTTGCTGCTCTAAACTTGCAGGCGGCTCTGGCATCATGCCCATTGACTATCATGTTCGGGCTCACGTTTCGTGAAATGCCCAAAACAATGCTGATCGCGAACATATGTCCCATGAATATGCAGAACACCGTCCACTATCAATGCCAAAAGAAAGAAGAACTACAACGTCGATCGCGACCAGCGGTGCTCAACTAGACAAGCAACTCAACGGCAACTCCCCGAGTCTCTCTAGCACTGCCCCCTGCGTCGCGGCGTCCACATCGGTCTGCGTGCTCGCATCCATCACCGACACGCTCGCATAACACCCGCTCGAATGCACCACCTTGTGCTCAGACGGCAGCACGCCGCCCCCGCACGTCTCCACGTCCACCGCCGACGCGTTCTTCCGCAGCCTCGAGAACACCCAGTCGAAGTCCGCCGCCGTGCCGCAGCCCTTCACAGAGGGGTAGTTCACGTTCAGCGCCACGTTCGCAGGGAGGACGGACCCGGTGCCCCCGCCGAGGAGCACGCGGACGAAGTGCGCCGTGAGCGCGCCGTAGACGTGCGCTGCGCGCGAGGCCGTTGCGTCCGGGTCGCTCGCGAGCGTCGTGTACGACACATGCGAGCCGCTGTGGCCCGAGAACGCCGCGGAGGGGATCCCCTCCTTGGCCGCCTCGCATGCCGCACCGCTGTTTCGCAGGTTAGCGTGCCCTGTCCTGTGCCCTGCACATCCGACCCAAAAACAGTACAACGCACACGGTGCCTGAGCCGTCGATGCCCTTTCCGAGGTTGTCTGGACATACAGACGTGATCAGCGACTCGGAGCGATGACGTGGAGTTGGAAACGTACTGCCTATGTTTGGGCCGCTGATGACGAAGTCGGGCGTGCTGCTGCTGAAGAACTCAGGTGCGAGGGTCTGGATTCCATATCTGACTGCATCCACGCTGACACATGCCGAAAAATTAGCGTGCATCTCTAGTAGAAAAAAATCAAGCTTACGCACGGGTACGCGTTGACATAGTTTAGACGTGCTGAATGAATGTGATGAGTTGGCAGTAACGAGAGGAAGAAAGGACATACGCTCGCTCGCATTGAAGCCCTCGGCGGGCGAACCCACTGGGCAGGAGTTGTACTCGCATGGCTCAGTGAGCGGCGTCGGCGTCGCGGAAGACGAACCTGTGCCCGACTGGTTCTCGGCAGGCGCGGACAAGACAACCTAGGCAACAGGGGCATCAGGCGATGTCCGCAGAGACCTGAAACGTGGGAGGGCCGTACACTGAAGTTGGCGTCTACGAGGGCGTCGTACTGCCCGCGAATGGATGCCACAGCCCATCCGTCGTCGTTCGTGAGGACGATGTTCTGTGCACGCCCGTATGCTACGAAGCAGAGAGCGACGGGCATGCACCTGTGTAGGACGCGCATGCTGGGCACTTTCATGGGATACCAGACGAAGAGCCTGACCACATTCTCGTGGAACCCATCCCTTTTAAGCTGTTATCATATACACACTGGAATGGAAGCAAGAGCATTGTTAATTATCGATGCGGCTCACCTGTATATGTGACACGTTTCGATCCTCGCTGGCCTCGGTCCACCGGATGCTCGAGCGAATCAAGACTGGCAAACACTCAGTGGTATCGTGTACACCCGCAGACGCTGGACACGTGCTTGAAATTCATGTGTTCCTGCAGACGCTGTCTCAATACAACCCAGTCAGATCCACACTTCTCGCCGACAGGTGGTCCATGCGTTCCTCCGGCTGAGCGCGCGGGTCCTTATGCTCTCTGACGAGAAGAACCACTGCGAATCTGTCGGAAACACTGAATGTTGAATGGTCAGGCACGGCACGGCTTGGGAAATTGATGCCACACCGTGAGGAAGAGAACATTCGGCACGTCTGACTGCCGTATATATACTTCTGAAAGACAATACTTCATGACAAATCTGGCAGAATGGAAGATACCTGCAGCCATGCGAATACGCATGCTGTGCTCAGTGGTCGGCAATGATCCTCTCGCCAGTGCCACAGCGGACGCATACAACTGGAACGGTACTCGGTCAATCATGTCCAGAGTGTATGAGGTAACACATATACACGTACTAATCATTGATAGCACGAGCGACCACAAACAGGACACGTACAGTTCCTGTCAATATCAAGGAGGTCGTTGAAGTGGAGTATGCGCTACCACAAGTACTGCTGAGGAGTGAGAATGATTGCCAGACAGCCACAGACGCGTCGATCCCGGCCGGGAAAGGGTTCCCGAGTCCCAGCACAGCCCCCTGCGTTTCCGCGTCCACATCGATTGCATGTTGGCGTCCATCACCAAGACGCGCACATAGCACCCGCTTGAATGCACCACGCCCGACTCGACAAACAAACAAGCGAGTCCCATCTCTCACACAAAAACCCAAGAAAACTCGCCATCCCTACAACACGACCGAATCAACTGGACAAGCAACTCAGCGGCAAGTTCCCCAACCGACCCAACACCGCGCTCTGCGTCGCAGCATCCACATCCGTCTTGCTCGTCGCATTGATCACCGTGACGCTCGCATAGCAACCCGACGTCCCGACCACCTCCTCCTCGTACGGGAGCACCGTGCTCCCGCACGTCTCCACGTCCACCGCAGACGCATCCTGCACGAGCCGCGAGAACACCCAGCTGTAGTCCGCCGCCGCGCCGCAGCTATCCACGGCGGGGTAGTTCACGTTGAGCGTCACCCCGCTCGGCAGGACGGGCGCGCCGCCCGCGAGGAGCACGCCGGCGAAGTGGGCGGTCAGCGCGCCGTACACGCGTGCGGCGACGGAGGACGAGGAGTCCGGGCTGCTCGCGAGCGTCGTGTACGACACCTGGGAGCCGCTGTCGCCCGAGAACGCGGTGGACGGGATGCCCTCCTTGGCCGCCTCGCACGCGGCGCCGCTGGAGACGTGGGGCATCTGTCAGTCGATGGCAGCTTCGTCGGACCGAGCGGTGCAGCATACGTACACTGTGCCCGAGCCGTCGATGCCCGTCCCGAGGTTGTCTGGTTGAAGGGCACTCGTAAGCCTGGAGAATGAGAGCAGCGATGGAAAGAGGTTCGTACTCCCGATGTTTGGTCCGCTCACGACGAAGTCGGGCGAGCCGCTGAAGAACTGAGGCGCGAGAGTCTGAATACCGTATCTGACTGCATCCACGCTAGGCAACCCGGAATATTAATATGGACGGCAGGAATGGTCGTGAGAGATGTTCGCGCACGGGTATGAGTTCACATAATTCAGTCGCGCTGCATGAAACACAGTAAGCCAATGCATCACGAAAGAAACAATTACATACTGTCGCTCGCATTGTACCCCTAAGCAGGAGAGCCTGTCGGGCACGTATCGTACTCGCACGGCTCTGTGAGTGGTTCCGGGGTCGCAGAGGACGAGCCTGTGCCCGACTCGTTCTCTGCGGGACACGACAGGACAACCTGAAGGTCACAAGTCAGGAAACAGCCTGTATAACCGACTCGAATGGGACGAACATTGTATCCGGCATTCGTGAGAGCAGCGTATTGACCGCGGATGGACGCGGTGGCCCAACCATCGTCATTCGTGAGAACGATGTTGTAAGGGCGTACTGCCGACACGAGGCAGAGGACGAACACAATATTGCGAAACATCGACATGCTGCAGTGTCGTCACTCAAGGATGAGAAGGCCTGACCGTTCTGACCTGACCTCGCTAGCACGCAGCTCTTGCGCTTTATGAGGGGAGTCCATTCGGTGACACGTTCGTCGAGACGAAGACCCATATGCATATGGATGGCAGAACTCGCTTCGGCCCACCCTGGCACCGCTTATATTCTTCCGTGAGAAGCAAGTACAGGTGCATGTGCATCACGGTGAGTCTTCAAATGGAATCAAGGCACCGGATGCCGCTCGGTCTGAGGTCGTCCCTTGACCGCAAGTACTCCCTTGAAAGCAACGTTGCCAGCTTCCCAGTATACGTGAGCGCCTGGGATATGCCTGACGTTACAGTACGGCTGACAAATAGGACGATAGAACGTTGACTGAACGTACGTGCATCCCGAGAGCTTCGGATGCCCCGGCGATTCCGTACAATATACCTATGCACGATGCAAGTATCCACATGGCCAGCAGCAGGAATGTGCGTTCGCAAGCGTGCGCCCCCGGGCCAAGGATCGTTCATGTTGAGAAGTGGCCTAGTGGCATGAAGGCAGTCGACAGGCACACCTTATTAGCGCTGGATAAATTACGTGCTCGGTTAGCACACTACGATCTATACTCGGATATACTCGCGAAGTGCTCTTGCAAGCTGGCATATAATCCTCTCCTATCATTGAGACAACTGGAAAGAGGAGAAAAAACAAGGCCCCGGGCCAAGGGGCCTAGCGGGATCCGTATGGGGAGACAGTCTGAATAGACACACTCAAGGGCATGAGTCTGAAGTGAAAGCTCGAGATGGAGGGAGCCAAAATGTGGAAGATTGCAATGCGCCATTGAAGTGACAGCAGTGATAAAATACAATATTATTGCGCACGCCTCTCGACGACTTGCAAAGCCGTTGGTCGTAGCGACACTTCTATAGCTAGATACTGTACTACGCAGTCCGCACGTACGGCGTTTCTTCACACAGCAGCGCGCCCCGCCAACGACCCCGGCAACCGCGCGTACACGTCCCCCACAATTTCCACCGACTCGTCCGTCGCGCTCCGCAGCACGTCCGATAGCCGCCAGGGCCGCCGCCCGCGCTGCACGTCCGCCTCGGCCCGAGCCCAAGCGCCGCTGGACGAGGGGTGAGGGCGGCGCACGCGGGGCCAAAGCACGCACTCACTCCGGTGCGCCCTCAGCCGCCTCCTTGAGCCGCGCGCCCTCTTCCGCGCCCACTTCCGCGAGCCGAACGGGGTCGTCGGAGAGCGGGGGAAAGCTCCCGTCCGCGGGGTGCGCGGCGGCCTCCGCCTTCGCCTCGGACAGGAGCGACCCAGGCTCGTCTGGCGCGGGGCCGTCGAGCGTGCGTTCCGCGGCGTCGACGAGCGTCGCGGCGCCCGCTGCGGGTGACGACGTTATGTGAGATTCTCGTCATGAAAGGATGTGGGGCAAGTGCACACCTTCGCCGAGCGTGCTGGTGTTGATTTCGCCGACGACGTTGACCTCGCGGTCCGCTCTTTGGAGACTAGCTAGTGAGAGGGAGGGGGACGGAACGGTGCAGGGAGGACGTACTTGATTTTCTCGGCGTCGCGCAGCGCGATCTGCTTGAGGAACCCCTCGTCGACTGTGGGCCCGTCCCCATCGGGGTGCTTCGCGGCCGCGGCTTGTGCCTCTGCCGCGAGCGAGCCGGGGGGCGGACGGAATCCGAGGGCGCGGTGCTCGTGCGACATCAGCGTGCGCGCTTCAGCTGTGGCACACGGAATAAGATAATGGGATTTGGAAGAGTGGCAGCAGACGCACTTGCGCTGATGGTGCTAAGGTTCACGCCCCCTTCAGCGGTTGTGGGCGACACGCTCTTGGGGACTTGTTGATGGCAGATTTGGACTCCGTGGGACTGGTGGAGCTGGGATTACTCTTCCGCTCTGCCCTAGAACCAGTTTGGACTCGTCTTGGCAACTGTATGCGATAAGAAGACTGGAGTGCTCACAAGATGCGCTCGGCGTCCTCGCGCGCGAGTGCCTTGAGCTTTTGTACGTCTGGTTTGTCTGCCTCTACGATGCCTTCAGGGTGCTTCGCTGCAGCTGCCTGGGCCTCGGCGGCGAGCGAGCCGTGTGGGGGACGGAACCCGAGGATTCTGTGCTCCTCGGACATGATTTTGCGGGCCTCCGCTGCCAGCGCATCAGCACAGGGTGTGACAGACACATGGGATGGGGACATACATTTTCCGATGACATTGAGGTCGACTCCGAGTGTTTCCGCGAGAGAGTGATTGCTGTTGCTGCTGCTCCGCCCTGAGGACGTTCCTGAGGGCTCGACGGCTGGTTTTCCCGTCGAGCGGAGGACGTCGCCGGGGACGAGAGGCACCTCGGAGGTGACGACGGTGAGGGAGGCGACGGCAGACATGGTTGGGACCTGGTCCTGGACAGCGGGAGACGAGTGGCAGAGGAGAGGCGGGGCAGGAGATGGTGGTTCGTGTGGAAGGAGAGTGTGGGCGGACATGCTCAGATCGTATCAAGTGGCACCGCAGCTGCGCACCCTGACAGGCGACAAACGCGGCTCCACCCTTCACGCGGCGCTGCGTCATCCCACGTCCCGTCACATCCACCTGACCCAGTCACACCCTGTGTATTCCGCGTACTCAGAACAAGTCAACCGCGCCCCTCCGCGGGGAGATCACCGCCACCACCTTCCCCTCAAATCCAAGCAAGTCTCCGCCAGATGTCACGACTATATCCCCTTCCCCAGGCCCCACCTCCACCCCCAGCAGCTTTTCCACGTTCGATGTCACCAGCGCAAATGCGGCGCTCTTCGTCAGCACGTCGGGAGACTCCCCCAGAGCCTGAGCCAGAATCAATAACGCATGCCAGAACCAGGGGCAAAACCTTACCCATGCTGCGTCGAACCGGATGTTCGTGTCGCCCAGCCTATGACCTCCATGGGACGACGATGCCCTGTGGACCGATGCCAACCGTAACATTATGCTTGATGAGACGAGCAATCGCGCTTTCTTCCGTGAGCGGCGGTCCCGCAAGCCTATAATCACGACATCAGTCGTATAGCAGATTTGAGGCAAGAATGCGGACATACAGCCGTCTTTGGTCCCACGTCAGGGGCTATCCAATCCCCAGTCAGCAGACATCGCAGCAGCGAAAATAGCCACTCCGACTCACGTACGGCCTAGGCGTCATAACAATAACGCCCACACCCGCCTCGCACAGCTCTTTCGCAAGCAGGTGCGCCTCCGTCGCGCCCGACAGCGTAAGCCTCAGCGGCACACCCGATCTCTCCTCCACCTCCCGCTTCAGCACCAACAGCGTCGCGATGATATCCGCGCTATGCACCTCCACCACAAGCGGCACCGAGCCCTGCGCACCGCCACATCAGCACCCCGCCGTCACACACACACACACGAACACACGCACATTCACCACCGCCGCGAACCACCGCCCCGCCTCGCCCCCGGGGCGCCGACAGGTACCGCCGCAGCGCCGCGACCTGCGTCCCGACGCTCGCCGCGCCCCCGCGCTGCAGCGCCACGTGCAGCGCCGCCACTTGCTGCACGACCGCGCCGCGCGCGAGCTTGTGCGGCGCGCCGAGCGCGAACGCCGCGCTCAGCCCGCCCAGGAACGCATACGGCCCGCGTATCGGCGCGGACACGCCCGTCGTCACGCCCGAGCGGTACGCCAGCCTGCGGGTCAGCGTCAGCGTCAGGTCGGCGCAGGGGCGGGAGGGGAGGAGGGCGCACAGTGCGGTGCGCGAGGCGAACTGGAGCCCGTCGAGCGCGCGGGGGAGGTAGCCCGCGCCGCCGGCGACGGACGGGGGCGTGTGCGCGAGCGGGTCGAGCACGGGCCCGTCGCGCGTCGACGGCTCGAGGACGATCTCCTCGAGCCCGAGCGAGGAGGTGAACACCGTGAGCCCGGGCTGCAGCGCGCCCCCGCGCAGGTCGATGGTCGCGGACGTGGACGCCGGGACGAGGCAGGCGTCTGTGGGGCCTGCACAGACGACGCGCCCGCCGGTGACGACGACGACGCCAGTGGCATGTCGGCGAGGGTGTTCGTGATGGGCTCTGAGGAGATGTTGGTGGTGCGCGCCCAGACGTCGGCCACGCCTGTGAAGACGACGGTGCCGGCGGTGGAGAGTCGGGGCGCGAGCGGCGGGAGACCCTCGTGTTCGACGGTTTCCGCGGCTTCACGGGTGAAGTCGGGCGTGTGCGGTGCGGCTTGATGTGAGGGCGGCTTCGCGACTGCGTAGGGTGCGGGAAACTGGAGGATGCCATCGATGATAACTTGGGCGGGCGTCGCACCAAGGGAGAGCGGGTGGCTGTCCCAGATGACCAGGTCTGTGTGGAGGTCAATTACGATCTTACCAGGAACCCGAGCGATGCTCTAAAACAAATCACGGACCCGCGTCATAACCTTTTCACACGAGATCAGTGGTGAAAAGATACGACCACGGGTAGAAACACACCGTCCTTGATAAATCCGATGCGATGATCTAGCCCTAGTACCTCCGCAGGAGTACTCATCACTGACGCGAGCGCGATATTTTCGGAGAGCCCGAAATAGTGCGCCTGTGCGGCATCGTGCATCAGGTAGCGTGCAAACAGTGCAGGGTGGTCCGACTGCGCACGCGAAAAAAAAATCAGAGATGGCATTAGGGAGATGGGGGGAACTGGCACACTTTCATGATGACGGGGATGTCGTGCTCAGCGAGGATACGTGGTGCGAACTCCGATTGTCGATAGAACTCGCGTTTCGCTCTGCACAAATCAGTTCGGGACATCGAGCGCAGGCAGTGACGAAACCCACCTGCCAAACGTAGCAAAGGTCGCAATGGCGGGTGTGTTGCCTACCAGTCCGGGATTGTCTGTTAGGGGTCCAATCGTGGGAGACTCGCGAAAGCGCACCGTATGCTCGTTTCAGAACGTCTGGCACAAGGTACGCCTCGGAAGCATGGTGGAATGCTGCCACCGGAAATTGGAACTCGTTCGACATCTGCAGGCCGGAGCATTAGCCAAAGTCGCCCAGCGTACGGCACAGAAAATAAGCGTACCCTGATGAAATTGTCGAAATCCAAGGCTTCATAACAATGCGTGTGCACCTGCCATCACGTGGTAAGTCAAATAAATTCATAGTGAAACCCGAGAAGCATGCCTTGACTCTGCCGCGCAGGAGGTCAACGACAGATTCCCACTGCAGCTCCTCGGGGAACTCGCGCCCGGCGAGCGACTGCCAGTCGCCCACGGTGGCCTTGGAACAATAGTCGTCCTGAGCCGTCTTGATCTTGCGCGCGGTGTCGTACCTGCCAGGAAGGACCGACATGAGAGGAGGGAACAGATATCACCCGTAAAAGTGCTCACGCGTGGCGGTATGCCCAGGTCGTGTCCATGCGCGTGTCACCGTAACTACCAGCTGAGCAAGCGCGTCAGACACCTCACGAGGCAGTAAGGAGCGTAAATACATACCAGGATTCTCGCCTGAGGCGCGAGCGCGAGATATATTAGCTGACTGCGGTATCTTACGCAGAATGAGCCCTACCGCATGCATGTCTGTACGCGCGGACGGAGCGCGTCTCAGTGATGTTACTTAGTCTGCGTGGGAAGGAGAAGGAGACCTACTTCATGTGTCGCCACCGTGGCGGTGTCCCAGAATCGACGTCGGAGCCGTTGAAGCCGAACGGGGGCTCCAGCAGCATGGCGGAGGGCGAGCGCTCCTGTGTAGGACGCAACTTGATCACGAAGGCCTGCCCGCCTGTAGAGGGTAGACTATGTGTGAACTACCTGCCGGACGAATATGTGAGCGACTAACTGACCTATGGCGTTTCCGGAGCCCGGAAGAATGAGAGAGGTGGTCACGCCGCCTGCCATGCTGTGCTCGTAGCCTGGAATTATGCGAGTTAGTATAAGAACACAAGCACAACGAGGTGAATAGGGTGAGTGAAGCAATCCGCAGCATCATTCAAAATGGTCCACGCATCAATGTTGTTGATGAGCGTATCATTTTGGCGCATGATTACGGTGGCAATAATGTACAGACCTTCGTCATGAGTATTGAGGGCATCTAGCGAGCGGAGCCATGGCACGATTGGGCCCTTCTCCGAGTTCACATCATCCGCGCCGTTCAGCAAAGGCGAGGACATGGCGCCCAAGTGCGAATGCATATCAACCAACCTGGAGAGCACTCAGTGCGACATCCAGGAGAGAAGCTGTGTGTCTGACACGAACCCCGGAGTGACCCATGCCCTGAGAAAGATATCGTCAGTCTACAACTTTTGAGAATTGTGAAGACGATGGAACATACCCTTTCGCATCGATGTAGACGAGGTCGTCGCGGGAAGGCAAAATGCTGTGTGGCACATGCCCCACCGCCTTGATGAGGCCGCGGTCGATCAGTATCCCGCCCCTGATAACCTCGAGACCTTGGAGGCGGCCGGTCCATATCGTCGCGTCGTGAATGTACACAGGACGCGTCCCCGCCTGGAACCTATCTGACCCTGAGCGATTGTTGAATGTCGAGGGCGGCCCGGGCTTGAGCGTGAGTGCGCGGCATTTGTCAAGCACCTCCTGAGCGTGCAGAGGGACGCGTGCACGCGGGTTCACGGAGAAGGAGAGGAGTGATGCCTGGAAGATCAGGGCACCGAGTGCGGCGACGGCGAGAACGACGACGGTTCTGCCGGGACTGTGACGGCGAGAGGGCGCGTTTGCATTGATGCTGCCAACGGCTGTCATCTCCGGTGGACCGTATTAGTCTGTTCCGGGCACGCAATTCCTGCAATGAACATGATGAGCTGTTCAACATCTAAGAGCACGCATGGTAGCACGCCAGGCTCGATGTTCAAACATGCGGGGACATCTGATCCAGACACGGGGAAGGGTAGGCCCTCGGGCCTCAGGCTGACTGTCACGGAGATATTAATGAGTCGCAGCGGCGACGTGCGATATGACACGGCCTGGAAGCGGAATTCATTCACGACGGCACAGGCACAGGCCAGTACCTCGACACAGGAGAAGAAACGAGCAAGCGAACCGACTTACGGGTTCCGGTCGGACGAGACTGAGTTGCAGGGTGCACTGAGCTCGGGCCGTGCACAACCAATCCCGCTCTTGCCTCATTAGGCACGAGGCGGGAGTACGTAAACTCGGATCAGACGCGGTCCCGGTCCACACTTACGCGTCTTACTCTGCTCCTCCTGAACCCACATCACTTTACGACCGCCATCACCCACCAACGGACGTACAAACATCCGCTGGCCCCCTCTTGCGCTTCATTCGACCTGTCTATACCTTCTCCTTGTCCACCTCGCACGCCGCGGGCCCCTGCGAGCAGGGCAACTTTCATCACTCTCGAATCACATCTCATTTGCGTAACATCTCACCCGTGCTGCTGCCCAAACAACCATCTTCACTACCCAGTAAGCACCGCTCTAGACCAACTGTCTGCGTTCAAATGTGGATGTCCCCTTTCCACAGCTGTACGTCCTGCGCAATTGAAACGTTTCCGTTACGTCCCGTCAGACTCGGAAACGCACGTCTCCAACGAGGAGCCATCCATAATTACCGGCGTGCACAGCGACCTCCCCCATGCCCCTCCCACCCGAGTCTCGCATCGACTCCCCCAGGATCGGCATCCTCAGCGACGTGCCCGAGGAGAGCATCCTCAGCGCTGCCACCCCGCGCTCGCCCTACTTCCACAACACCGGCTCGACATCCACGTTCAAGGCCGCCGCCAGCACAAGCAGTCTCACCAGCGTATCCTCGTCCTCGCGCGCCCCCGCAGGCCCGCGAAATCCTGCTGCCCCTTCGCGCTCCACGACGCCCCGCTCCACGACACCCCGGTCCGCAAGCGACGTGAGCCCCAGCACACCCAGCGCAACCGGCGAGAAGTCGCGCGCGGGCACGCGCAATGGCTCCCCTGCGACGCTGAAGGATAGGGACAGGGACAGGGACAGAGCCAAGGACCGTGAACGGGACAGCCCGAAGGACCGCGAGCGGAAGGACAGGGAGCGCGAGCGGCACCGCGAGCGCGGGCGCGACAAGAAGGCGCACAAGGTGCGGAACGTGCCGCACCTGCCGAACGCGAAGGAGGTGGTGCGCGCGCCGGCGACGCTGATGTACTGGAGCCGCGCGCCGGTGTTCGGCGTGCTGCCGGTGCACGGCGTGCGCGCGCACAGCGTCACGCTCGTGGACAGCATCGCGTGGCTCTTTGGCGGGTGTGACGAGAAGGGCTGCTGGCGCGATGTGTTCTGCTTCAACACCGGTGCGTGTGTTCTCGCCTTTGCTCTGTACGGCGGGCGCTGATGGCGCTGCAGAGACGATGGAGTGGACGCACCCGGATATGCTCGGCGAGATCCCGCCGCCGTGCCGCGCGCATACGGCGACGCTGGTCGACCGGCGGATCGTCGTGTTCGGTGGGGGCGAGGGTCCCGTGTACTACAATGAGCTGTACATCCTCGACACCGTGACGCGGCGCTGGTCGCACCCGGTATTTCCGGAGGATACGCCGATCCCACCGCCACGGCGGGCACACACTGCGGTATTCTACAAGAACAAGGTGTGGATCTTTGGCGGGGGAAACGGGGCGGAGGCCCTCAACGACGTATGGACGCTTGACATGAGCGTGCCGCAGGACAAGCTGCGGTGGGAGCAGCTCGAGACGCGAGGCAAGAAGCCGACCGCGCGCGGGTACCACACGGCGAACCTTGTTGGTAACGTCATGGTCATCGTGGGCGGCAGCGACGGCCGGGAATGCTTTTCGGATATTTGGTGCCTTAATCTTGGTGCGTATGTGCTTGTTGTATATGAACTGCAGGCTAACATGCGTTGCAGACACGCTGTTCTGGAGCATCGTGAAGTTGGACGTGGCCTACCAGCGGCTCTCGCACACGGCGACGCAGGTTGGGTCGTATCTCTTCCTCATGGGTGGGCACGACGGGAGCCAGTATACGTCCGAGCTCCTCCTCTTCAACCTCGGTACGTGCTACGAACTGCCTGTGTGTTCTTCGCTGACGCTTCCGACCAGTCTCGCTCAACTTCGAGCCCCGTGCGACTGCAGGGAAGCCACCGTCCCCGCGCGGCTACCACGTCTCCTTCCTTACCGACAGCAGACTCTACGTCTTTGGTGGGTTCAACGGGAACGAGGTCTACGACGACGTGCACATCCTCGAGCTCGCCGGCGCGGCGTACCTCCCACAGGTAACCAGCTTCAAAATCGACGTCGAGTAAGCGCACGGCCCGCCGGACACGCGGCTGGATAGAATACGACTCTTCCGAGCACTCGCCCACCAGGGGGCGCGGACTAATTTAAGTATAGGGCTGGCTGGTACGCGTACGCATCTCATAATCCCGGCTCATCTGTTGTATTCGACCTGTCCAATTTGACGCGCGCCCGTCGACGCGGTCTGAACAAAGACTCTATACTCGGTCTCTATATTCTGTCTATGATGCGTGCGAGCCCTTGGCTGCATGTGTGCGTCCTCCTTGGAGTTGTGCGCGGCGCAGGAGATTGGCTGCAAGTGGCCGGCTGCGGGCTTCGACTTCTGCAATTGAGTCGGTGATGGATGGATGCTGACAAGTGCATGTGTGCCTCGCGGAACATGCGTGTCCTGAACGTCTGAACGATTGAACAGGAGGCCGATCGAGGACCTAGGCGACAGGAGCGTGCGCCATATGCTTATGATCGAGGAGCTCGGGTCGCCCGGGTTGAGGAGTCGGAGTCACGACATGATCCCGCTGAACGAGGGGAGGCAGCAGTCGTCAAAGCGAACACCCCCGTAACGTAAAGAAGTAGCACAGAACTTGCTTGCGGCAGGCAGGGTTCATTTGGCGTTGCGGATGCGCCTGCCCGCTGTGTTGCTTGCAAACCGACGGTCACGTTCAATGGAGTGTCGTCAAGGCCCCCCCGAGATGCCCATGGACGTCTCCGTTGTCAATTACATATGGAGTCTGTCTGGCGTCCCATTGGCCGCGTTTAGCCAACGTGGAGATGCACGGGAAGCTGCAGGAGTTGACAGTTGCGTTCATTTAGAATGGGATGGCCGGTAGCAACGACAACAGGGAGGAGGATGCACATGAGGCTCGAGGCGCGGTTGTTCGGTGGCCAATGAGGGACCGAGGGACCGGATCGGCAATGGAGGCCAAAAAAAGAACGGACGAAGGAACTGCCGCATACGATTCTAGTACGAGCCAATCAGGGGCTCTGGCGAATGGCTCGTTGCCTCTGATCCCGGTGAACGACTTCCAGCTCTTCTTTGCTGTCATACGGACGCCCATCATACGCACAGAACAGACACCCCTTTCTGTCGCTTGACAATGCTCTGCCAGGCCATACCGCCGACGGAAAACGACTGTACTCACCTCGAGAGGGGGGGAGAAGGGCCGGGGCGGACGACAATTAACAATATTAATTGCCTCGGTTGAGTGGGGCTTCCTGATTGGATGGTACTAGTACAACTCCTACGAGACTGAAGAGCCGGCCTCCCGGTGCCCTGGCGACAGACGTTCTGCAGCTTCGATATGGAAGAATGGTGCCAGCGTTGGCACGACGATAGGGTCCTATCTGATAGGCCGTTGCGGCCAGAAGAGACTGCTTGCGACTCAGGGAGATCGAGCAGGCGCTCCCGTTGCCGGCCTTTACCCGCTATAAAACACCCCGCCATGTCTTGGCATACTCGTCCCCCATCCTTCTTCCTTACCTTCATCTGCCTTGTTCTTTGCGCTCAGGCCGCTGCCCAGTGTTGTGTCCACTCGACCCGGGGTCGTTTCATTCCCTTCTTTCATCGAGTTCTTCACTAAGCTCACAAAGCGTTTCGTTCATTCTTCGTCCCTCCCCGACCCTTTCTCAGTGAACTCAAGTCGAGATGTTTTCTAAGGCTCTTCTCCTCGCTATTCTTTCTCTTTCGTTTTCCGCACAGACCGCCATCTCAGCTCCAGCAGCTGAGCCATGTGGGGTGAGTGCTTCGATTCCAGATCTCGATCTCATCGACCTGACTTGTCGCTCAAGGTGTCTACGGGAGTACCTTGCGCCAGGGCCGAGCCCGCTGCGCATGTCTACGCAGCTGCGAAGGGTGCCGCCGCTAAGGGCGCTGCCGCCAAGGGTGGTGCTGCTGCCAAGGGTGCCGCCGCCGCCAAGGGTGGTGCTGCCGCCAAGGGCGCAGCGGCCAAGGGTGGTGCTGCCAAAGGCGCCGCTGCAGGTGCCGCCGCCAAGGGGGCCGCCAACAAAGGTACGTCGATCAGGTGTTTTTGCGATACGCATGGAGGTACTCATCTAGTTGTGCAGGTGGGAACGCTGGCGGTAATGCCGCCGCGGCATCATCTTCGGCCGCGGCTGCCGCCGCAAGCGCCGCTGCGTCTAACGGGACCGCTGCCGCATCCAACGCAACCGCTGATGCTGCTACTGTGAGTTTGCATTTGTCGCATGTGGTTTTGTTGTTTATATCGTTGTTCCAGTCAAATAATAACGCCAAGAATAACGGCAAGGGTGGCAACGCGAACGCGAATGCTAACGGTGGCGACCAGTCGTCGTTGAGTGAGTAGGCTCAGGATGTTCCCGAGGTCAACTTGACTGACAGGCTTATCTAGCTCTCGATAACTCGGTGCTCGCAACCGGCTTTGAGAGCGACGGCAACAACCCGTGAGTTGTAGTCACAGCATCTATTTGTGTAAGGTTTTGACGATCGTCTACAGCCCAGTTGACGGTCAGGCGGCTTCGTTGACGTCGTCCAACAACTTCATCAACTTCTGCGCGACGGTCGGCAATGCGCCCATCACGAACGGCCAGCAAGTCAAGTCTGGTTCATGTAACCCTGCCCCCATGGGTAGCATTCCTTCCACCTCCAACATGCCCTCCTCCAAATTCGTCTTCCCCCAGAACATGGGCACCGTCCAGGCGAACACAAACTTCACCGTCCAGATGGCTATCCAGAACATGCAGACTGGTAACTTCGTGAACGCCGAGACCAACTACTTCGCCGCCCCACAGCAGCTCAACGCCCAGGGCCAGATCCAAGGCCACTCCCACGTCGTCATTGAGCAGCTCCAGTCGCTCACCCAGACCACCCCCACCAACCCCGGCACATTCGCGTTCTTCAAGGGCTTCAACGACCCCGCCGTCAACGGTGTCCTTACTGCTGACGTCGCCGGTGGTCTCCCCGCGGGCGCGTACCGGATGGCATCCATCAACTCCGCCGCTAACCATCAGCCCGTCCTCGTCGCCGTCGCACAACACGGTTCGCTCGACGACATGGTCTACGTACGTGCCTTCGTTCTCTCCCTCCAGCGCTTGCTGATATATTTCGCACCGCAGTTCACCGTCTCTGACAACGCCGGCAACGCGAACGCAAACGCGAGCGGCGCGGACTCATCTGCCGCCGCTGCATCGACTGCTGCCGCCGGTGGCAACGCTAACGCGAACGGCAAGGGCGCCGCGAAGAACGGAAAGGGTGCGAAGGCCGCGAACGGCAAGGGTGCTGCCGCCGCTGCGAATGGCAAGGGCGGCGCTGCCGCCGCGAGCGCAGCATCAGCATCTAGTGCCGCCGCCGCATCTGGCGCAGCCGACGCGTCGGCCGCAGCAACCTCAGCAGCAGCAGCGTCTACCGCAGCAGCAGCATCGAGCGCAGCCGCTACCACTGCTGCAGCGAAGGGCGCAGCGGCTGGCAAGGGCGCGGCCGCGGCGGGTGCCAAAGGCGCAGCAGCGGGTGCTAAGGGCGCAGCTGCAGGTGCTGGCGCAGCTGCAGCGGGTGCCAAGGGCGCAGCTGCAGGCGGTGCCAAGGCGGGCGCAGCAGCAGCGGGTGGTGCCAAGGCGGGCGCAGCAGCAGCAGGTGCCAAGGGTGGCGCAGCAGCAGCGGCGAAAGGTGGTAAGCAATGATGAATGATGCATCGATGAACGCCTTGGACATGCGCGTGGTTCTTCCGCTGGACACTCGTCTTATTCCCTCATTTTCCTGAGTCTGGGTCGTTTCTTCTCTTCGCTTTTCTGTACTTGGTCTCTTCGACACACTACACACTGCACGCTTGATGTCGGGCATGCGCTAGTTTTCCGTACTTCTAGCAGAGCAATATAAACTTGGCATGATCGTTGGTACTAATATCTTCGGTGCGATTCTGAGTGGATTGGGGACGGGTTTTCCGGTATGTGGGCGGATTTATTTTCTTTTCTTTCGCGCAGTTTTGGGCGTATTCATTCGGATCGGAGTTGGAGGCTTGTCAAGTACGTCGACAAGCATGATTGACGCTGCCATACCTTCTCAACTGAATTATTGCAGCGTTCCGTTCATCCACATATGTCCGTCGCCGCAGGCCTACTCCTGCTCCTGAGGGCATGCCGTCACGACGTGTGTAAATATTGTATGTTGTCTTCGATGGCATAGCGAATCCTGGAAGCTGGAAGGGTCGGGTGCGCCTTGGATACCGTACTGCTACCGTGATGTCCACTAACGTCACGTCATTCTTCTACTTATTCTAGCACTGATACCGACGTCAATTTCGACGCGGGAGCGCGATCCGTCATGCTGCTAGGCGACACCCGAACCTAGGCCTCTCATGAGATCCGTACCCACATAAGTACGTTCGTTTCTCCTTCAGGGGTGCGACCACCGTGGGCCGAAGGGTATCCCGTGGACCTAAATGTGTTACCTTCAGCGTTGAATGGGCATGCCTCATAACCAGATACGTGTGCAGAGCTCGTTCTCATCTTCTCGAGCTACGACGCTTCGCAATATCGTCTGATGCTCCAGTTCAAGTTCCCACTCGTACTGTGCCTCATGGTATCGGCCATACGCGCACGCGACATCGTCGTCATGAATGATGACGGCTGGGCGGTCGCGTCCATTCGCGCACAGTACGCTGCACTGACGGAGTCTGGTCACAGTGTTGGCTTTCTGTCAGGACCCATGCGTGCCTTCGTTGACCGTGCTACATTTCAGGTCGTCTTGTCTTGTTCTGAAAAAAACGAGTCGGGGACTGCCTCGTCCTCTGCGCCCCCCACGCCCCTCACTGAGCCTTGCGAGTACGATACCTGCCCGACAGGCTCGCCTGCTGAGGGCTTCAACGCGAGCGACTGTCGTCCCCGTTCTCGAGACGCTTTTGGCCCTCTGCATCTCACAGTATCCCACGCAGGATTCCTGGCATGTTTCTCTGCAGAGTAGACGCGGCCAGGTATGGCATCCAGACTCTGGCGCCTCGCTTCTTCGACGGGTACCCGCCCGACTTTATCATCAGCGGACCGAACATCGGGGGTACGCACGTCCCCCACGACCAGTTGACGGCCTCTCCGGCTAGACAATACCGGCATGGGCATCCTCAGCTCAGGCACAGTGTGAGATGCGCCGTGACATTTTATTTTTAGCATCGGGCTGACATGCAACGTTGGTTGCCTCCATCCGCAGCGGAGCCGCGTGCGAAGCAGCGAAGGAGGGCATCCCCGCCGGCGCCTTCTCGGGCGAGAGCTGCTCCCAGGTCTCGTACACGACGCTCGCAAGCAGCCCGAACGCGTCTGCCTCCATCGCTGCGCGCGTCTACAGCGCGCTCACCACGCACGTTGTTGGCGTGCTCCTCGCGGATTCGGGCGCGCCGGTCCTGCCGCGCGGGATGGCGCTGAACGTGAGCTACTCCGCGCTCATCGACGGCTGTGCCGCCGTGGCGGACATCCGCTGGGTGTTCTCGCGGATCGTGCAGAATGCGTCTGCGGTGGACGTCGAGACGTGCGGCGGCACGGTGCTCCCGGGTGAGACGGAGGTGTTCGACACGGCGGGGTGCTATGCGAGCGTCTCAGTGATCAACGCGACGAGCAAGACTGATGTGGATGCGGTGGCGCAGGGTGCGGTGCTGGGCCGGCTCGGAGGGCTGCGGTTGAGTTGCCTAGCTGACTTCGCTCTGCGGGGGAGTGGTGCATGATCTGGACATCACTCAGGCTGTTGAATGGAGCGTGTGCATATCGTTCGTCTCATTCTTGACGTGCTACACCTCCTGTCTGTCTGTCAGTTGGGCAATATTGGTGCGGCAGGATGTGGACAATAGCGAACGATGCGACTCACTCCGTGAGTATTCCTTGAATTAATGGAACGGTTCACCTCGCATGTATGGAGCATACATTTACGGAGGATATGTAGGTCATACGCAATCTGCCGGGTCGTTTCGGCTCACCCCGAGACGTAGTTAAGCCCATCTTATCGGCCCGATCAACTTGATCATTGACCGCCAGCTCCTTAGCTTTTTGGTGAGCAGCTTGATTATACTCTAGCAATGGTTCAAACAGAACTGACTAAATCACAGTACTCACCGTGGCGATAAAATCAATGTCGCACACGGAACTGCCGCTGCCATCAGTGGCATCCGCACCGTTCAACAACTTGAAGGGCAACGCCGACATCATCCTCCGTTCCTCTGATTTGGTCGATTTCTTCGCCTACAAAGTCATTCTTGCATTCGTATCCCCTGTCTTCGAGGATATGTTCGCGATCCCCCAGCCGCCCTCTTCGGTGACCGCACAGGACATCCACCCGGAGAGCGGCCTCCCCATCATCCTTTTGACCGAGAACAGTGCGACGCTCGACCGCTTACTGCGCGTATGTTATCCCATGGAGAACCCTGTGTTGTCGAGTGTTGCAGATGTCGGAGAAGTCTTGTGGGTGGCCCAGAAGTATGAGATGAAGGAAGCGACAACGCAGTTGTCGAGGTTGCTTCTTGGCTTTTCTGAGGTCGCGACATACGCCATGTACGGAGTTGCGTGCAAGTACGGGCTCGAGGATGTCGCTCACGCTGCCGCTCTCGCGTACTGGAGGAGAAACGAGGGGAACAGTCTCAACTATAGGGAACAAATCACCTATGAGCCGGAGATGGACGGCATAACTGCCGGAGCACTATTTTGCTTGCTGCGATTCTGCTATGGAGATACGGTGTTTGAGTTTCATCGATATCCCGCAGCCCGTCCGGCTACGGCTGTTGTACCTTCGCCTCCACTCACTTCTCATCCCTTTGACAAACCCTCTGCCAAGTCAGATCTTCTTGTGCAGTCGTCGGACGGATTTCATTTTCACGTCATCGGCCTCCTCCTTGCCGTGTCATCTCCAGTCTTTGCCGAACTCATCGACCAGCTTCCAGACACCCCTACCTCCCCCGATGCTCGTGTAATCGCCGTGACAGAGGATAGCCAGATGCTCCTATGGATCTTGCACTTCTGCTATCCGATGGAAGACCCGGAGATTACAGCAATCCTAAAAACGATAGCGCGCCCCGGGGAAATTATGCTTGGAGCCCAGGTGGTGTCGGCCGGCACCGCACCTCGGCAGATCGGCGTACACATATGGCATGTTTCCGAGAAGCAGTCCTGCTCAGGCTCGTTACTGGGCTCATAGATTGTCTCACAACTACCTATGGTGTCATGTATTATAAGCACTTTTATTATCATTTTCTCCGTCATTTTTGCTGCCAACGAGTGGAAGCCGAGAAGCGAACCCCCAATCGCATCTGAGATAGTGATGCTCGTGACTGGCCGCGCTCGCCGACACCACCTGGGCTCCAGTGTAAATTTCCCAAGGCGCGCTATCGTTTTTAGGATTGCTGTAAGCGCTCCAGACTGGAAGACATCGTATCTGCAGGGAGAAAGTACCACCTCGTGAGGATGACGAATGTTGCCAAGCGGATGTGTGGAGACTTGGCCATAACAGACGCTCTGCGAGCGTACTTGATTGCCATGCGCGAAGGCTGGGAGGAGGTAGCAAACGAGGCGGCCAAGCACGCCGTGTACCAACGACATGACATCTGGATTCCAGAAATGGAGGACGTCACCGCCAACGCCTACTACCGGCTACTGGTTTATCGTTGCAACTGCCTTAAGGCTATATCCGATGTATCAGCAAATTACTCTGCCATCTCCGATACTCTCTGTACGACACACTGGAGCAGAAGCGCCCTATATGTGGCAGATTCAGCCATAACTGGCTCATCTGCCGACTACGACACTCTGCAGATCCGCTTTGGCATGTTGACTGTGGTGCAAGCCTTAGGCAATCAACCCAGTGGAGTTATAGCACCCGCTGCGGTGCAATCTTTACCATCATCAGGGCACTATCGTTGTTATCATAACAACATTATCAACGACTCCATCCCGAAAAGTAATGTATTGGCAGGGGAGCTGAGGACGGCTCTTCTCGAGGTGCGTCCTTGTCAATCGATACAGTCTTGTCAGCCCATGATTTTCTGTACTCTTTTTTTTCTTCGCGCAGGTTGGACATTGCATCAGCTGAGCGTTCGGTGGTCACAATTGACTCGGAAATGGTCTACCGGACTGCTGGAACCAATCTCGTCAGATTCACCAATACTAGGAACCTGGGCCCAAGATTTGGTGGTTGTAAAGCAGTGTCTGTCGCAGTTCAATGTATTTCATGTACGATTCGCTCCATCTTTCCCCCCATCACTTGCCAGAATTAGTCATTTCATACAGTTCTTCTCTTCACGCATGCTGTGTGTGTATTTTCCGATATTCGTATATTCCCTTTGTCTGGCAAATATTGAACAGGGGACCCATTACAGATGCGCTCGTCTTTTTCAATTCCGGAATATCTGTATTGCTGCAGCATTCCTCTGATCCTAAAGTGGAAGTTATCTTCACGGGCGGGCCGTCGCCAGAACCCTGCGACCACCGACAATACTTTTCAATATATGTATACATTTGCTTCTGATTCAACCTTACTGTCTAATAAATCATCAGTATGTGTATGCAACAGGCCCGGACCATGTGGTGAAGTTTATGCTACATGTACAGCCTGAGGCTGAGGCTACGCCGGGAGGATGTATTCCTAGTCATGTCCGCGACAGTCTTGACCAAGATTACCCTTCTCGAAGTTTGTGTACCTACTACACCACTGCCTCTGTGTTCTTATCGGTTCATAATTTACGCTCATCAGAAATGTATTCAATCATCCAAGAAGTCGCAAATGGGGCTAAGAAATGAGCGTGCAGGGAAAAGTTGGCTTAGATTTGGAAGGACGGATGCGTGATATTCTATCATTGCCACATGACACATTCTCGGTTTTTGTGTCGTGGCCCGACGCCCGTCTGGTAGAATCAGGATCTTAGATCACAGATCTATGATCTTACCGACTACTTACGCTTGTCGCTCATTGACACGTTGAACTCCGTCGCAATGACTCGGAGCTTGCTTCATCCGAGCCTTCTGCGTATTGATAATTTGCGACTTATCAATCGTTACTTGGCACTGTTGATCTTGTGGGGCTGCCACTGGTGGCCACCTATTCTCTCGGATGAGGACGGAAAAATGTCTTCTGCCTGGTAGGACCCCTGAGGTAAGTTTCAACACCGTTGGCTCGGAATTCCGTCCATTCACCTTTTCAAGTAAACGTTGAATAGTTTAACCTTGGCAGTACCGCAATAATCACAATGATTCGGACAGCATCACATACTGATTCAGTCCTGTTCATTGAGACGACTCGTCGGTGGCGCTTGGCAGGTTCCCTCTCCTCTGTCCGCCTGCCCACTACCGTTGCTCTGACGATATCAAGAGTCAGGCCTGCTCTGTCCGCAACACTATATGCGCAATCGCGCACCCGATCATCGTCGATGTAACCCGCGTGCAGCTCAAGTAGGATCAGCCCAGTCTGAGGGCCTTTATCGTAGTGCTCGCATCGCACTCAGGTGCTGTGCGCGTCCTCCGAAAGAGTAACTGGATCACTGCGTCTGCAATGTCTTCTCTTTCGGCGGAATCCAGGAGCTCTGGCTGGAGACGTGCACCTAGATCTTCGTTTCGCCTAGTACAAGTGAGTTTCTTTCTGATTTGCGCGATGCACTACACACACTAGGTGTCTGTCCCCACCTATCCACTTCGACAGGTGTCTGGCGCTCGTGGAGGAGTTTCCTCTGCGCCGCTGCACGCTCACCGTACTCCAGCTCCCGCCGTGGAACTGGATGCACGTGAAGGACAATGCGGTAGAGACGATATGCTTCGCCTTTGGGGAATATGTAGCAATGATGCTCTCGGACGCGAGAGCGAAGGACACGCCGCTCATACGTTGGTCTGTGTTGTCTACGCCTTTACTTCGATGTGGACAAGTTCTCGCGTTATCTGGTCTTTGGTCGGGCTGATGTGAGTGTGTCCCACTTTCACCGGTGCAAGTTTGTCTCTGACATGATGCACTTCGCTTGTTGAGTCGCATGTACGAAATCTCCACAGCTACGGGCGGATGGACCTGTGTTTTCGAATGTTACCGGACTTATGGAATGGGGGCGGCTGGACCAAGACGGCCATCACTCAGACGAGAATTCCAACCCCTTGCTATTCTCTTCCACCTCACGACGTCCACCGCGCAGGCATCCACCATTAGCGAGGGTCTGACACGGGATTGTAACAAGTTCGGGGCTGTGCCCTCTGAGCTTCTTCTCAGCAGCAAGCGCGTTTCTCGTCTGAGAACGACCTTCATGCCATCGAATCCCTGTGGTGGCAGTGTGGCTACGTGCTCTACACACTGCTAGGCGTGCAGTCCGCTCCCCTCGAATGCTTCACTAGGCACAGCTCGCTGTGGTGCGTCTTCCCCTGCGGTTCTTACGTCACGGTCAATATCCGCTGACGGAAAGCTGGCGAGAAGCCACCGCTCTTACGGCGGCTGCAACTACAGCCCGTCCTACACGAGGGATGCGTGTGTATCCGTGCTTGATGATCGCATGTCATTTTGACCATGGGATTCCGAATCAAGTGCGGGGCTATATCGCATCGTAATCTGCCGGGTCACTTCGGCTCACCCCGAGACGTGGGCGCAGCGCATCTCATCGGCCTGATCAACTTGATCATTGCTCACATCCGCCGGCCTTAGCTTGTTGGTGAGCAGCTTGATGATACTCTTGGCCCAACGGAACTGACCAGATTAGAGTGCTCACTGCTGCGATCATACCAACGTCACACACAGAACTCCCGCTGCCATCGGTGGCATCCGCACCGTTCAACAAGCGCAACGCTGACATCATCCTCCGTTCCTCTGATTTGGTCGATTTCCTCGTCTACAAAGTCCTTCTTGCACTCGTATCACCCGTCTTCGAGGATATGTTCGAGATCCCCCAGCCTCCCTCTTCGACGGCCGCACAGGACATTCACCCGGAGAGAGGAGAGCGGCCTCCCCATCATCTCCTTAACCGAGACCAGTGCGACACTCGACCCCTTACTGCGCATATGTTATCCCGTGAAGAACCCTATGTTGTCTAGTGCTGCGGATGTGGGAGAAGTCTTGGGGGCGGCCCAGAAGTATCAGAGGGAGAAAGCAACAGCGCATTTGTTGAAGTTGCTTCTCGGATTTTCCGAAGCCGCGACATATGCGACGTACGCAATTGCGTGCAGGTACGGGCTTGAGGACGTCGCTCGCGCTGCCGCTCTCGTGTATTGGAGGAAAAACAAAAGGAAAATGCTCAAGAATAGGGAAGAAATCACCTATGTGCCGGAGATGGACGGAATGACTGCTGGAGCACTATTTCGCCTGCTGCGATTCTGCTATGAAGCTACGAAAGAAGGGGAGTTTGAGTTTCATCCCGCAGCCCGTCCGGCTACGGCTGTTGTACCTTCGCCTCCACTCACTTCTCATCCCTTTGACAAACCCTCTGCCAAGTCAGATCTTCTTGTGCAGTCTTCGGATGGAGTTCACTTTCACGTCGTCAGCCTCCTCCTTGCACTATCATCTCCAGTCTTTGCCGAACTCATCGACCAGCTTCCAGACACCCCTACCTCCCCCGATGCTCGTGTCATCACCGTGACAGAGGACAGCCAGATGCTCCTATGGATCTTGCACTTCTGCTATCCGATGGAAGACCCGGAGATTAGGCGCTACAGACTGGAAGACATCGTATCTGCAGGGAGAAAGTACCGCCTCGTGAGGATGACGAATGTTGCCAAGCGGATGTGTGGAGACTTGGCCATAACAGACGCTCTGCGAGCGTACTTGATTGCCATGCGCGAAGGCTGGGAGGAGGTAGCAAACGAGGCGGCCAAGCACGCCGTGTACCAACAACGTGACACCTGGATTCCAGAGATGGAGGACGTCACCGCCAACGTCTACTACCGGCTACTGATGTATCGTTGCAACCGCCTCAAGGCTACATCCGATGTATCAACAACTTACTCTACCACCTCCGATACTCTCTGTACGACACACTGGAGCAGAAGCGTCCTATATGTGATGGATCCAACGTTGGTTGGTTCATCTACCTGTCTCGACACTCTGCAGATCCGCTTTGGCATGTTGACTGTGGTGAAAGCCTCAGAAATTCAACACAGTGGAGTTATAGCACCCGCTGCAGTGCGATCAGGGAACTATTATTACAACGATATCAACGCCATAATCCCGCAAAGTAATGCATTGGCAGGGGAACTGAGGACGGCTCTTCTCAAAGTGCGTCCATGTTAATCGATGCAGTCTTGTCAGCCCATGACTTTCTGCCTTCTTTTTTTTTCGCGCAGGTTGGACATTGCATAGGTTGAGCATCGAGCCGTCACAATTGACTCGGAAACGGTCTGCCTGACTGCTAGAATCAACCTCGTCGGACTCATATCAGTACTAGGAACTTGGGCTCAGGCTCAAGATTAGGTGCACCGTCGGAAAGCAGTTTTTGTCGCAATTCAATGTATCTCATGTACAATTCGCTCCATCTTTTCCCCCGTCACTTGCCTGTATCTTCCCTTTGTCTCCCAGAGATCGAACAGATTACAATCCCGTATCTGAATCGCCGTCGAGTTTCTGGCACATACGCATACAACGAACGACATGTACAGCATCCCCCAAAGCCATTGTCTCCCGAGTCAGACCAGTGTGACGAACGCCTGTGCGCTCTGCGTCAAAGTCCTGCGCACCATGAGCACCTCGTACGTTCCAATTACGTACCTCCCAGCGAGGCCATCGTTTTACGACTGTTTAGTAGCTGTCCCGCACATGATATTCAGTAGGCGCGGCATGGCCACGGGCACGAACTGATGCGCTCACGCGAAACTGGGAGGATAGGCGGTCAGTCACAATTTCTAGAGACATTGTCATGGACTTGACGAAGTCATACGGCGGCCGGGTATGGTGCCTTATACATGGCTGTTGAGTCTGTAGATCTAGCGTGCTACATAGTACGCAAGTACTCAGTGACGACATGAGGACATGGGTACACTCACGAGGGGCAGATATCTGTGCTGTCCAAAGGTCGGTAGAAGAGACGTCGGATGTATATGTTGTCTCGTCAACGTGATGTGCGGTACGGATGGTGGAGCCTGCGGTGGGAGTATAGTAAGCACCCTATAAACAAAGTTGCATTGTTACAAACCGATGAACAATTTACAGACAAGTTCGGCTAGCCTTGGGTATTTCCATCGAGCAGTCGGCCTGTTTTCAATCTGAATGCAGAATACCTTGGAGAGTATTGTATGCGAGCCTGTAAAAACACTTTGCAATCCGAGTCGATGTGGCCCACTGCAGCAGGACTTGCGATCGTAGTGTGCTAACCGAGCACGTAATTCATCCGGCGCTAGCCCAAAGGTATGCCTTCATGTCACTGCCACTTCTCAACAATCAACAAAACGCTCCTTGGGGTGCACGCTCGTCAACGCACATTCCTGCTGCTGGCCATGTGAACACTTTCATCGTGCATAAGTTCGGTGTAAACGGAATTGGGGCCTTCGAAGCTTTTTCAGGGACGGATGCACGTACGTTCAGTCAACGTTCTATTGTCCTATTTGTCAGTCCCTACCGTAACCTCAGACATATTCCAGGCATTCACGTATAAATACTGGGAAGCGGACAACGTTGCTTTCAAGGGAGTACTTACTTGTGGTCAAGGGACACCCTCAGAAGCGGAATCCGGTGCCTTGATTCCATTTCAAGACTTACATGCGCCTATACTTGCTTCTCACGGAAGAATATAAGCGGAGCCAGAGTGGGCCGAAGCGAATTCTGCTGTCCATATGCATATGGGTCCTCGTCTCGACGAACGTGTGCCACTGAATGGACTCGCCTCATAAAGCGCGAGAGCTGTGTGGATGTGGCAAGGTCAGGTCAGAGCAGTCCGCCCTTGAGTGATCCAGACGACGCTGCAGCATGGTAATGTTTCGCATTGCATTCGTTCTCTGTCTCGTGTCGGCAGTACGCCCTTACAACATCGTTCTCACGAATGACGATGGCTGGGCCACCGCGTCCATCCGCGGTCAATACGCTGTGTTGGATTCAAGCGCGCATGCGCCGGTCCGGTTCGAGGCTGGAGAAGCCGAGCGGATCTCAATCTGACCGGCGCTTCCCGCCGAAGCGCCCATCGTACTTAGCGAACGTTTTTCGTTTGCTCACCTCAGTGAACCTTCCCCGGTCACTGAGGTGAGCCCAATCTATTTACATTTATGTCTACATGTCCTAATGTACCTGTAGCTCGTTTATTGGCTTATAGGTACTGTTATGCATTGCTCAGTGAACCTTCCCCGGTCACTGAGCTCGTTTATTGGCTTATAGGTTATGAGCCCCGCCTCAACCATGTCCTACGACGCGTCCAGTACCCTCGGCAACTCATCCGGAACCAACCCGTTCACCGTCCCGAAGCTCGCAGCGGACGGCGCGAACTGGATCACCTACAAGGAACGGATCAACACTGTCATGGCCGCTCGAGGACTCAAACGCCACTTGAATGGCACGGCGCGCCCACCACCGCCCGCACTCACCTTTCCCCAACCCACCGCTCCCACACCGGAGGCCATGGCAGCAGCGACCGCAACAGGTCCTGCCGCTGAAGCGCGCCTCGCATCCGTCGCAGCCCTCGCGGCGTTAACGGAGGAGGAATACCTGGCGAAGGTAGAGGCGGGGGAGAAGAAGGTCGACGACTACGAGCAGAAGGAGGCTACAGCAAGGCAGCTGATTTACAGTACGATTACCGACTCCCTCATCCTCCAGGTCCAAGATCTCCCGACGGTGGAAGCGGTTTGGGTAGCCGTCCAAACAGAGCACGAGGGAAAGTCGGAGATGCACTCCGTCGCGCTCCGGACGCGTCTCATGAACACGAAGTGCGAGGAAGGAGCCGACGTGCGAGCCCACCTCGACTCGCTCTTGAAGATGCGCGCCGAGCTCGCGTCGATGGGCGCGCCTGTCTCGGACACGGACTTCAGCGCCACCATCTACACCTCACTCCCAAAATCCTACGGCACACTCCTCACCGCCCTCGTCACCGCTGCCCGCGTCTCTCGGCAGACGATATCCTACAAGGACGTCATCTTCGCTGTCAACGAAGAATTCGACCGGACCGGCGGATCAGAGGCCGTCGCCACAGCGCTAGCCACGAAGGCAGCGCAAGCAAACGCGCGTCCGCCCAATCGAGGACGCGGAAAGGGGGGGCACTCGAGCGGACACGGATCCAAGTCCGACGTCGAGTGTTTCAATTGCCACAGAAAGGGGCACATGCAGCGCGACTGCTGGCGCCCAGGGGGTGGGAAGGAAGGTCAGGGACCCAACCAGGGAGGAGGAGGAAAGAAGGGGAACACACAGGCGAACACGAACACTGCCGCGACCGCCTCGACGGGCGACACGTACGCGTTCACGACGACCGCCTTCCCCACCGCCATGCTCGTTCGCACGCCGCAGACACCGGCGAACGTCACGACGGAAATCTACGATAGCGGAGCGAACCGTCATATTTCGCCCTATCGAGATTCCTTCATTTCTTTCAAACCCTGCGACCCTCACCCCATTTCAGCCGCGGACAGTCATGTTTTCCAGGCCCTCGGTCACGGTGATGTGAAGATCAAGATGCCGAACGGCAGCTCGGAGACGACCACGATCCTGAAGGACGTGCTGTACGCCCCGAAGTTAGCCTTCACACTGGTCTCCATCAGCCGGATCGACAAAGCCGGCTTCACGTCGAAGTTCGAGCTCGGAGTCTGCGAGATTACCGCGCGCGCCGAGGCTGGCAAGGTCATCGGGCGCATTCCAGGATCGAACGGCCTGTGGCGCGTCGATCGCACGATCGCGAATCGAGCGAAGACCACAGCGTGCGTCGCCATGTCGATGATGGAGCTACATCGTCGCATGGGCCATATCTCCCCGGCAAGCATCGAACGCTTGGTCCGAGAGGGGAAAGTCGAGGGGGTGGAACTCTCCGACACCACGATCTCGCCGTGCGACGCTTGCGTGCAGGCGAAGATCACTCGCCAGCCTGTCCCGAAGGAACGCGAGAGCGCACGCGAGAAGACGATCGGTGCACGGGTCCACTCAGATGTGTGGGGACCAGCCCAAACCGAAACGCTAGGGAAGCGTCGGTATTACACGTCCTTCACGGACGATGCGACGAGGTGGACCGACATCTACCTCATGCGCCAGAAGAGCGAGACGTTCGACGCCTACAAGCGATACGAAGCGCTGCTCAAGACGCAGGACGGCCAGCCCATAAAGGCCCTACAGTCGGACCGCGGAGGCGAGTACCTAAGCAAGGAGTTCCTCGACCACCTTGCGAAGCGCGGGACGAAATCCCGACTCACGGTCCATGATACCCCCGAACAGAATGGTGTCGCGGAACACCTCAACCGCACGCTACCCGAGCACGCCCGCGCAATGCTCCTCGAAGCGCGACTGCCCAAATTCCTATGGGGCGAGGCGATGTCGCATGCGACATGGGTCAAGAACAGATCGCCGACGCGTGCGCTCGAAGGCGGGACACCCTACGAGGTGCGGTACGGCAAGAAGCCGGACTTACGAGACCTACACCAGTTCGGGTGCAAGGTCTGGGTCCGACTGGAGGAGGCCGGGAAACTCGAAGCGAAAGCGGTTGCAGGCCGTTTCGTCGGGTACAGTGCGGACAGCAAAGGCGGCTACCGCATCTACTGGGAGGGCAAGCGCACGATCACCGTCGAGCGAAACGTCAAGTTCGCCGACGCACCTGTCGTCACCGTCGACGTTCAGCCCGAGGGGGTGAGTGGTACGACTGGCGGTCAGAACGACGCGCCGCCTCCAGATGCCCCCGCAGCACCCGCTGCCGTTCCCGACGCCGCTCCCAAAGAGCCTGACGACGACCCGGACATGCAGAAATGCCGGACGTCCCAGCACCTCCACCCGCACCTGACCCGCACCCGCTCCACCTGCCGCTCCCCCAATTGAACGCGAGAGGCGCATTCGTCAGCCCTCCGCATACGTCCGCCGTCTACAAGACGGCAGCGGCACTACGATGGACGTCGCGGCTCACCCACTTACCCGAAAGGATTGCAACCCGCGGGCTTGATGGGCGGTGCAGCGATCGACCTCGAACCTGATCGGGTCGAGGAGGCCGAGATGCGAAATCTCGAAGCCGCCATGGTGGATGCGCTCGCGATACAAACAGGCCAGGAGCCATTATCGCTCGACACTGCTAAGCAAAGCCCTGATTGGCCGCTCTGGGAGGCGGCAATCCAGAAGGAGCTTGCGAGCATCAAGTCCTACAACACCTACATGCTCATCGAACGCCCGGACAACGTCAACGTCGTCGGTTCAAAATTCGTATTCAGGATCAAACGAAACGCGGACGGTTCCGTCGCATTGTATAAAGCCCGCCTCGTTGCGCAGGGCTTCACTCAGATCCCGGGCCTCGACTTCACCGAGACGTTTGCGCCCGTCGCGAAGCTCACCTCCATCCGCATCCTCCTCGCTTTAGCCGCTCGGAACGACTGGGAGATCGAGCAGATGGACGTCAAGAGCGCGTACCTCAACGGCGAACTCGATGAAACGGTGTACATGAGGCAGCCGCCGGGATTTGCGGAACCCGGACTCGAGCACCTCGTCTGCCTGCTCAAGAAAGGCCTTTATGGTCTGAAGCAGGCTGGCCGCCTGTGGTACCTCAAATTCTGTAAGGTACTCCTCGGGCTGGGCCTCACCCGCTGTAGCGTCGATCACGGCGTATTTTTCATGCACAGCGGCGAGTCAACACTGATACTCAGCGTGTCTGTTGACGACCTCGGCGTCTTCGGCACGAAGGACCTTACGAGCTGGTTCAAGACAGAGATCAGCAAGAACTTCGACATGACTGATCTAGGCGCGATGCGCTGGATCCTCGGCCTTGAAATTACGCGTGACCGCAAATTGCGCACCCTATCCCTCTCCCAGCGCTCGTACATCGACACTATCATCGCGCGTTTCAACCTCGAAGAAGCAAAGCCACTCGTCACCCCTCTGGAGGTCGGCATGACGCTCAGCGTCCTCCAGTGCCCGTCCACACCGCGCCAGTACGAAGACATGCGCGATGTCCCGTACCGCGAGGTCATTGGCTCGCTGATGTACACCGCGATCGGGACGAGGCCGGACATCTCGTATGCCGTGACGGCCCTCTCCCAATTCATGCAGAATCCGGGACGGCCACACTGGGAAGCCGCGAAGCGCGTGCTCAGATACCTGAAAGGGACGAGGGAGCAATGGTTGACGTATGGGGAGACGACGGAGAGGATTCTGGGGTACTCAGACGCGGACTGGGGTTCGGTTGAGCACCGCCATTCTATCAGCGGGTACGTTTTTATTATTGACGGTGGGGCGGTCTCTTGGTCGGCGAAGAAGCAACCGGTCGTGGCGCTCTCCAGCACCGAGGCCGAATACATTGCGGTCACCCACAGCACGAAGGAAGCGATGTGGCTCCGGGCGTTCCTCGCGAACGTTTACCATGTGGACGTCAATCGACACCCCCTTTCCCTCCTCAGCGACAACAAGTCCACGATTGCCCTCGCCAAGGACGACACTTTTCATTCACGCACAAAACACATCGACATACGATACCACTTTATTCGCGAGGCTATCGACAACGGTTACATCGACCTCGACTACTGCCCTACCGAAGACATGGCCGCAGACATGTTCACAAAGATCCTCCCACGCACCAAGGTGGAGTATTTCTCGGAACTCGTCGGGCTGCATGCGCTTTGAGGGGGTGTGTTGGATTCAAGCGCGCATGCGCCGGTCCGGCTCGAGGCTGGAGAAGCCGAGCGGATCTCAATCTGACCGGTGCTTCCCGCCGAAGCGCCCACCGTACTTAGCGAACGTTTTTCGTTTGCTCACCTCAGTGAACCTTCCCCGGTCACTGAGGTGAGCCCAACCTATTACATTTATGTTTACATGTCCTAATGTACCTGTAGCTCGTTTATTGGCTTATAGGTACTGTTATGTATTGCTCAGTGAACCTTCCCCGGTCACTGAGCTCGTTTATTGGCTTATAGTATAGTATGTGCACGAATATATTGCTGTTTGCACGAGCGTTGTCGTGCGGCGAAATTCTTGGTTTTTTCCGTGGCTACCTGCTCTGACCCCCTCCCACTTCGAACATCGATAACTCACGAACCGCTCGCTGTACGCCTTCAAATCCGATTGATTCATGTTCCCCTCGTCGGCGCGCAGGGCATGGTACTGCCCATTTCGAAATCTGGCCGCTTTCTCACTCGGGGCTCTCGGGCAGGTTTCCGCGACTTCAAACATGTATTGTACTCGACGGAGGGGTTGGATGGGCATACGGAGCACACGAGGGAGTTCGAATAGATGTCATGGAGGGACCCTGTACTCATCTTACTGAGTAATCTAATTTTTAGTATTCACCTGACTTTCCATGGGTGTCCATGGACTATGTGTGGTCTATTTGAAGTAGTATCCATGAGTAAAAGCACTGTTTCTCGTGTCTGAGGTATGTAGGACTGTACTGAATGAATCTGAATGATCAGAAAGCGTACTGGGTGCTGTCCTTAGGGCCCCGCGCGCGGCAGCCGTGGACCTTGCCCGGAAACTTGACTTTAACACTCACTGCTTGCCCGTTTCTACTGCTCAATCACATCGCACTCTCATTCCAAACTAGACTCTATTTATGGGGAATCAGAAGAACAGAAAGCCAACAAAAAAATCGAAAAAAACGAAGCCTATCGAACTTCTGTCATCTCCCCCGCTGCCTCCGCCGCCTCGCCCTCGCCCTAGACCGAAACCTGCTTACCAGGGTGCTCCTGTCATTCACAATGATATTCCCGAAAGGGGGGATCTTGAAGCCGCTCGCCTCTTAGCTGGTCTGCGTGATCGGGTGTCGTCAAGTGCAGCAAACCGACCGCCGAGTGGTTCCACTGCAGCTGCCAGTGTACTAGAGCATCCTCGGGACTTGAATCGATGGTCCAATGGTCGAACAGTTGCAGGGGACAGTGACGAAGAGGAGCTGGAAGAGGAGTCAGAAGAGGAGGAGATCAAAGAAGATGAGGAGGATGATGGCAGAGAGGGCGAGAGCGTCGGCCAAGTCGAACTTGGTCCGTTCGACGATGGAGTGGGTCGCGAAATGATGGATGCCATTTTCACGGCGGTGACGGTACCCAAGACACGGACAGTGCCTCACAAGACGTCTGCAGAGCATGACCATGATCCCAGTGCTGCGTCTTTGACATCTGAAGGTGAGTACAGAATGTGAATAGTAATACCACTGTGGATACTGATCTATGTACTTCAGTGTTTCCCATACGGTTTCAGGTTCCATGTGGCGGTACAATGAAGGAGCTTACATTATTGTCAGATACACCGTGGACTACAGCACGGATTGCATTTGCCAACAAGATGGTCCGAGATGGTGCGACACTCCGCCTCGCCTACTTGCTCTCGTGGAACCAGAAGGGGCCGAAGAAGCTTCCGATGTCTTTGGAGGATGCTGAGGAATGGGAGGGGCTCAAGCAGCATGTCCGCGAGTATGTCGACACAGAGAAGCGGAAGTACAATGGGAAGGGTGTCGTCAAAGCCTTTGCTGTGATGCTCTCAGTACAGGCAGAGCCTTCGAAGGTGAGCTCATCTTGTATTCTGTATCTGTGTGTTTTTACCCAGTTCAACAGCAAACAAAGGGTCAAACTCGTGAATCGGAGGACACTACGGAAGATGGAAATGCGCAGACCCGAAAGAACGACACAGCAAAGTTTAACAGGATCTTGGGCGAGATCCAGCAACACTTCTACTGTGCGAAATGCGACCGTACATGCATTATAGTCCCACCAAATTCCCACCGGAACTTTTCAGTGAAAGAGCTGACATCCTGGACCAATGGTGTGGTTAGAGTTATTTTGTTACCTGCATGATGCAATGTTTCATTAATTCTTGAATCCAGGTGGCTGGCGTGGAGTCAGTTGATAAGGTTCCATCGAAACTGCTCGCTCCGCAAGTGTCTGGTGGTGGGAAGGACACTGTCAATGATGCTGATCCACCACCGCCTGTGACACCTCCAGCAGCACCACAGTCATCTCAGCAAGCTCTCTTACCACCTGCCCCAGCACCCGCTCAGTTTCTGCTTTCGGCATTTCCAATGCAGTATCCATTTATGGCTTCGCTGAATCCATACATGGCACCTCCGAATTCTTTCATGGCACCTTCAAATCCCTTTGCTGCTGCGATGTATGGTATCCCTCCGCCGATGTCATATCCAGTTGCTACGTCAATGTCAAGCATGCCTCTTCCCTATGGGACCATTCCACAAACTCCACAAACTCCCCGTCATGTCCATAACAGTTCACTCGAATCACCAACAGCCCACCATTCTCGCCGCAGGTCCCGCCGTGACTCCAATGCAAGCATTTTGGACGAGGACATTGACTATCTGTCTTTACAGAACTGGCTGTACAGTCTCGACAACCATCCTGTCCATGGACGAGACCAGCAAAACTATTATGCATGGTTGGATGTTTTGCATGGCGAAAGTCTCCTCCGGCTCAACGATCTTACTGTTCCGACAATGACAGTGGATCGTCTTCGTCAGTTAACGCAGATGCCTGAAGGGATTGCAATGCAGATTTTGCGGTGGGCTCGGAAGGATCAGCAGGAGCTCGAGGATGCTGCAAGACGTCAGAAGCGAAGACGGTATTGATTTCTCTTTGCATTGACACATACCCCTATACTTTGCACTCATTTGATTAGTTGAATGTCAGGTTACTTTACTAGGGCAGCTTTTAATCAATATATAGTAATTCTTCTTGTAAATTGTAGCCTTGATATGAGCTCTCCCATCTCTGAAATTTGGGGAAGTACATCCTATAAGGCATTTAGACAAGACTGTGTACTTAGTGATTTATGCCCCAGTCCTGAGTAGAAGGTTGAACATGACTCACATATGTCTAAGAAGTTCCTCCACTATAACAATTTATTAGAAGTAACCACTATGATAGAAAAATTGGCAAGCATTCTCGGGTGTAATGGAGTATGTAGAAGCTAGACGCAGACAAAGCTCAGTCAGAGTGTGAGACAAAGACTGATCTTATTAGTACCTAGACGCAGACAAAGCTGGCTAGGTATCAGTACTACAGTAATGGATACATAGACAGGAGCCTCACCTCAGTCAGAGTGTGAGACAAAGACTGAGGGGCCGGGAAACGCGACCGTTGTGTCTTATAAGAGACACGACGCTATGACGGAACGGCGGTCATCGACTCTATGACACCACGATGCTACGATCGACTCTCGATCCCGATGGCGATCGCGCTGCCTGCTCAATACTCCTCCTCAGCACGAAGAGCTCCTCCTTGCATGGAATCAGGGTCCAGAACACCCATGAAGTCGCGGAAACGGCAGAAAGGTTTCGGGCCGAGTGGTTTTGTAAAGCAGTCAGCGATGTTGTCCTTCGTGGGAACCCAGGAGACGCGGAGAACACCAGAATCAGAGAATTCACAAATAAGATGATATTTGATGTCGATGTGTTTGACGCGAGAATGGAAAGAGGGATCATGAGTGAGTTTTATGGAGGAATTATTGTCACAGAGAAGAGGCATGGCGTGAGGCGAAGAGAAATGAAGACCGTCGAGAAGTGCGCGGAGCCAGACAAGTTCCTTAGCAGATTCGGCAGCGGCGACGTATTCGGATTCACAGGAAGAGGTGGAGATGGTTTTTTGTTTACGAGAGCACCAGGAAATGAGACCAGAACCGAGGGAGAAACAGTAGCCAGAGACGGAGCGACGAGTGTCAATGCAGGTGGCGTGGTCAGCGTCAGTGAAGCCAATGACACTAATAGGTTGATAGCCGCCGAGGTAGAGGCGAAAGTCGCGAGTCCCTTTGAGGTAGCGAACGACACACTTCGTGGCTTCCCAATGCACTTCGCCGTAGCAGTCGAGGAATTGGCTAAGATTCTGAATGGCGAACATGATATCAGGACGAGTACCAATCGCGACGTACATGAGACTGCCGACAAGAGCGCGGTAGGGAAACTTAGCGGCAGCAGCAAGGTCATCAGGAGATTGCGGAGAGTGAGCGCGACGAGAAAGACGGAGACCAGGATCCATAGGTGAAGAGACAGGATGGGCGTCGGAGAGGTGAAAATGGACGAGAATCTTGTCGATGAGGGCGGTTTTTGAAAGGGCAACGACGCGCGAAGAACGGTCGCGTTCAATGGCGATGCTGACACAGAATTTTGCTTCGCTGAGGTCGGAAATTTGCCACTCGTCCCGAAGCTCCTCCTTAAAGTGGTCGGCAGCAGCGCGGCAATCGGCGACGATAGCGAAGTCATCGACGTGAACCCCAGTGAAGACAATACCAGTGGGAGAACGACAATAATAGATACAGTATTCGCACGCGAGACGGACGAAGCCTAGACGGAGCAAACGAGCATTCATAGTTTTATTCCAGACACGACCGCCCTGCTTCATGCTGTAGAGACCCTTGAGAAGTTCCCAGACCCAGTCCTCTTTGCCGGGTTCCTCGAAGCCAGGCGGTTGTTCCATGTAGCAGACCTCGTCGTCGGGCAGAAGACCATAGAAAAAAGTGGTTTTGATGTCGACCTGATGGAGCTCCCAGTCATTGGCAGCAGCAAGGTGGAGAAGGACGCGAAACGATTCCATGCGCATAGTGGGTGAGGAGGTGTGTGTGTAATCTTGACCGAAGATCGCCTCGTAACCTTTACAGACCCAGCGAGCTTTGAACCGGACGGGATTGCCGTGTTCGTCGTGTTTAAGGCGAAAAACGGGTCGACCCTTCATGACACGACGGCCGGACGGGACAGAGGATCGTGGAACAAGTTTGTATACGCCGAGATCCTTGATGGATTTGAACTCGCCGCCCGCCACTGAGCTGTGAAAGGAGAAGCCATCGCCTCCCGGACAGTATTCGGATCGCTAGGGTATTCCACGTTGACTGGACCATCGGCAATGCAGGCGAGAGCGGCATCAACAGGGTCAGGGTCATCAGAAAGATTGGAAGGCTCCTCCTGAGCGGGGAGAGGGAGGACGAGACACACGCCGTTCCGCGCGCTCGGCACGGAGGCGTTCCCCGCTGCGAATAGAGTCGGTAACGGCTTGTTGTACTGAGGACAAACGGACAAGGCCGTCAATTTGAGCGCATTTTTCCGAGGGGACTGGGATGCGAGAGGAGCGACGGACGGGAACAGGCGGGGGAGGAACGGAAGGAATAGCATCAGGAGCATCGTTCAGAGAGTCGTCGGACACAGAAGGGAAAGATGGGGGACGGAGCGCTAGAGGAACGGCCTCATGTGCTTCAACGAAGACAACGTGATAGGAGGACATGACCTTGTTCGTACCACGGTGGTAGCATCGGTACGTCTTGGAGTCAGGACCATAGCCGATGAGCACGCACTCCAGGGAGCGGTCGTAGATCTTCGGATTGTGGACATCTTGGATCAGCACGAATGCCTTGCAGCCAATCTCGCGAAGATGAGAAAGGTTGGGGGGCGTACCAAAGTACCGTTCGAACGGGGTAACGCCGGGAGGCAGAGAACGGGAGTGTGTGCGAATGGTAAGGTAGTTAGCAGTGAGGAGAAACTCATCCCAACGATTCGGAGGGAGGTTAGCGTAGTGCCTCATACTACGTGCCTTATTCATGAGGGTGCGATGAAGTCGCTCAACACGTCCATTGTGAGCCGAAGTGTAGGGGGCGGTGAACCGCCAAGAAGTACCGCGGCCCTTCAGGAAGAACAAAACGGCGTCAGAGCGAAGCTCGCCGCTGTTGATCTGAAGAGTGCCCACGCGAGAGGAGGTCTCAACCTCACGGGCGAGGACCCAGTCACGAAGTTTCGGAAGGGCGTCAGACTTGCTCGCGAGCGGGATGCACCATGAGTAGGAAGAGAAGTCATCGATTATGTTAAGTGCATACAGGTTGCCAGACGCCGAACATACAGCCGCGGGGCCCATGAGGTCCGCATAGACAAGCTCCAACCGCCGTGTGCTCTTCTCGCCCTCATGAACCTTGGAAACAGATCGAAGAGTCTGCTTGCCGAGGATGCAAGGTTCGCATTTAGGAGGCGTGAGGGAGAGATCGGGCGGCGTACCTGGGAGGGCGCGAAGCATGTCGTAGACGGTGCGGTAATTGGCGTGTCCAAGGCGACGGTGCCAGGTCTCAAGTGAAGGCATCGGGGCAGACAGGAGTGCATGCTCAGAGGCTGGCGGGGTCCCGACAAGCGAATAGAAGCGCCGAGAAGAGCCGAAGACGCCGTCAGCAATGAGAGCACCGCCACGTTGAGTGACATGTACGCCTGCGTCGGTGAAGGTGACAACCGGGCGAGAGGGGGAGCGACACAAGGCGCCGATGGACAGAAGGAGAACAGTGGTGTTCGGCACGTACAAGACGTCGTCGAGAATAAGGTGATTCCCCCGCGCGACGACGAGCTTGACGCGGCTGACGCCAATGGCGTGGATGACAGAGCCACCGATGCCGCGAATGGCACGAGGTGCAATAGGGCAGAGGTCCGAGAAGTCCGCGCGAACGGGAGAAAGGTGTGAGGTCACCCCAGAATCAAAGACGAAGGGCTCGGCAGGAGACGAAGCAACACGACGAGAGGGTGCGGGGAGCGGAGCGACAGAGAGAGCAGCCGGGTCAAGATCGGAGTCAGCCCGTGAGTACGAAGACCAGTTGAGAGAGACAGAATCTTCGGCGGACAGAGCAGCGAGGGCGACGTACTCAGAGACGTCGGCAGGAGACATGTTGGCGACCCAGGAAGGCGTGGCATCGTCGGCCAGCACGGCAAATTCCCCCGAAGAAGAAGGGGTGATGGATCCGGAAGTGGATGAGGACTCCGTGAGGAGAAAAGCGGTGTTGGAGGAAGCGTCCATGATGAACGCGCGCCCCTTGGCATCGTGAAACACTTTGCTGCCGGAGTCACTACTAGCACCAGACCCACCGCTGCCTCCAGATGTCCCGGAGGGCTTGCCCGACTGACGAGCGGCACGTTTCGCGGTGAGCACTTCGTCCTTGTGGCCGAACATCTTCCCGCCTTCCTGGAAACAGTCATCAGTGACATGCCCGGGCTGTTTGCAGTTGGAGCAGAAAAGCTTGGAGCCGGCGCTATGGCCGTGACGCAGGGAGCCCTTAGTGGTGGAGACCATGGCAGCATCGGGCGACGACTGATTGTCGAAGAACTGCTGCTCGAGGACGAGGCGAGAGATGATGTCGGCAGCCTTGTACGGAGACGAATCGGTGGACTTGCTTAAGTCGGTGCCAACTTGGGACTGGAGATGGGCGAGGTCGCCGGACATCGCGTTGAGCAGGCCGAGGCTCAGGAAGGTATCGCGAGTGGGGAAACCGATGGCGAAGATACAATCAACAAGGTCACGGATGCGAGAGGTGCAGGAGGCGAGGCGCTCGGAATGGACATAGCAAACCTGGAAGAGTTCGCGCATGAGGAGGACCTGACTATATGCGCCCTCCTTCGCGTGCCGAGCCGTAAGCGCGTCCCAGGCCTCCTTCGCCGTAGTGAAGTCCTGAAGGAACAGTTTCTCTTCGGGAGAGGACCGGAAGGTGAGGAACCCCCGGACCATTTTGTCGTTCGCGACCCAGTTCCGATAGCTCTCAGTGGAGGACATGCTGGGACAGGGGACGGTACCGGTGATGTAGTCGTCAAGTGCGACCATCTGGAGAACCTCGACGATGGAGCCTTTCCAGGAGATCCAGTTGCGTTGGGTGAGATCCAGAAGGTCGGTGGGAGTACCGGACACGAGTCCCGCGGGAAGCGAGAGCCGGGGAACTGCCGCAGGGGGCGGTACCGATGGTTCGGGCATATTGAGATGCGGAGGGGAGCGACGAAGCGCTAGAAAACGTTCGTAGAACGAGGAATGTATGCTCGATAGCTTAGCTGGCGTGCTTCCGGTTGAGTGAGGCTTTAGAGAGCCTCGGGGCTCATAACCTGTAGAAGCTAGACGCAGACAAAGCTCAGTCAGAGTGTGAGACAAAGACTGATCTTATTAGTACCTAGACGCAGACAAAGCTGGCTAGGTATCAGTACTACAGTAATGGATACATAGACAGGAGCCTCACCTCAGTCAGAGTGTGAGACAAAGACTGAGGGGCCGGGAAACGCGACCGTTGTGTCTTATAAGAGACACGACGCTATGATGGAACGGCGGTCATCGACTCTATGACGCCACGACGCTACGATCGACTCTCGATCCCGATGGCGATTGCGCTGCCCGCTCAATAGAGTAAACAACATCTAAAAGTAGGTCATGAATCTCAACAAAATCAGCACGGGCAGTTCCTGTACTATTGGAGCGTGCAAAGTGCCCATGTTCTCTCCGAAATCTTGCCTTTATCACCGAGAATGCCTGCTCAATTGGGTTGAAGTCGGGGGAATATGCAGGCAAAAATTCAACTTTCATGCCTCTGGTATAGAGCATGAGTCTGATATATTCACAGATAAAGAATAATACAGACCTTGATTCAATAAGCTCAATGATCTCTGGTGCCTTATGAATGCGTGCATTGTCCATGACAACTACAGACTTTGGTGCCGGGAAGGGTTGCATCTGCTCGAGCAGCCCCTCAATGAACGCAGTAAAGCGAGTCATATTAAATGACCCCTCGATGATGCGACACCATATCATACCACTGATACTTAGTGCTGGGAGGATGGAATATCTGAGGGACATATCAGTACAGTTTGCCACAAAAAAAGAAACTCACTTACCTCTTCCCACGCACATAGAAACATTTGCGCACCGCCCACTGGCCCTTCAATGCCCATGCATATCCCCTGTAAGATGTCCTGCGATCAAAAGAGCTTTCATCCACGAAGACGAGTTGATTTGGCTCGTAAGATGACCCCATCCGGTAGATGTACTGGTGTCGTTTCTCTTTGTTACGCTCCATCGCCGCTTTCGTGATCTAGCATGCCTCAGTCACAATTAAATTATCTGTGCATATAAAATACCTTCTTCAGTGTGAAACCCATTGCCCTGAGGGTTCTTCAAATTGTCGAAGGCGATACGGACACACCATAGGCCTCTTCGAGCTGGGCTTTGAGCTCAGTCAGATACACATCGGGAGAGTGCTCCAGACAGGCCGCAATGAACTGTGTGATAGGATTGACATAACTATTATGATAGAAATGACAGAGACACTTGCCTGCTGGTTTTCATCTGTCAATTTAGGGTCCCGTTTCTTCCGCTCAACACCAGTGGTCACATTACCGCTCTGACTAACAATCTTGAGAAGCCGTTGGACAGTGCGCTCGTTGATGCCAGTTTGGGCAGATATCTCCTTGACTGTTAGATGCCGGACGTAGTACATGTGAGCAAGCACCCAGCGCAGATCGTCAGACAACGCCTTCGCCTTTGGCATGACTGGGACATGGAAGTTCGAGATCAAAGAGATGCCACACCCACGGAGAGTCAGGCGAAGATTAGAGATTGAATTGCTCAGCAAAATAAGTACAGGATCCCTCCATGCTACCTATACAACACCCTTCGTGCACTCCGTATGCCCATCCGACCCCTCCGTCGAGCGCGACATGCATTTGAGGTCGCGGAGAGCCGTCCGAGAGCTCCGAGTGAGAAAGTGGCCAGATTTCGAAATGGGCAGTACCATGCCCTGCGCGTCGACGAGGGGAACATGAATCAATCGGATTTGAAGGCGTACGGCGAGCGGTTCGTGAGTTATCGACGTTCGAAGTGGGAGGGGGTCAGAGCAGGTAGCCGCGGAAAAAACCGAGAATTTCGCCGCGCGACAACGCTCGTGCAAACAGCAATAAGTGGCAAACAGGAAATAAATTTCAATACAACAGTGTACAGATGTTGCGACAGTCTAGTAGCACTCAGAACCCAGCAGTGTATCAGTCACAGATCTTTACGGAAGAGCACCCAGAGGGTCTTGCTGCACCTTCGGACGTGGACTGGCCTCGCGCGACAAGGTGCTCGCAGGGAAACCTGTGGGTGGCGCATACGACGCGGGAGGAGCGGGTGTAGGTCGGAGAGATGTAGAGCTGCGCGGTGGAGGGCGGGGAAGATTAGCGATGGGCGGGGCACTGCTGGAGAAACTAGAGCGTGTGTGGTTCCACGGCGCAAGACCGGTTGCATTGTTGTTCGAAGAGAGGACAGACGGGGACGGGGACGAAGACGAAGACGGGGGCGTCTGGCGTGCAACCGGTGCTAGAGCACCAAGCGGAGATGACCTTGGCGGCGAGCGCGCAGCGGAGCGATGCGCATTGAAGTAGTCGCTTGGGGCGCGCGACACTGCACCATGCGGCCGAATCTCCACCGGAGGCGGCGCGGCAGGTCCTGGGGGACGAGGCGTGAGCCGCTGGCCGCTGGCCGACTCCGCCGCCGTGTCCTCGAGCTGCACCTTCGCCTTCCGCCTCTTAAACTCTTCCTCGCCTACCAACCGCTCGTCGTCCACCTCCGTCACTGTCCCCTTGAGCACGTCCCGCACATACGCCAGACACTCGAGCGCCTCGCGCTTCCGCAGCTTGATAGCCTGCGCATCCGCCTCACTCCCCTCATCCTGCAGCAGCGTATCGACGATCCAGCCCACCGAGTCGCCCAGCCGCGTCTGCAGCGCCCGCACCTGCGACACCTCCTTCTCCACCTCAAAGCGCCGTACCTCCCACGGCGCCCGCTCCGGCGGCACCCGCTCGTCGACGAGCGGATACGCCGCGTACGACGTCTGCGGCGCGACGGGCAGCCGCCCCAGGGACGTCGCGAGATCCGGCAGGTTGCGCTGTGCGACACGTTAGCCCGCCGCCGCGCAAGCAGCAGCAGCACGCGCACCTTGAGCTCCGACACGGCGTTCATGACCGTTTTGTTGATCCCGAGGCTCTCACCGCGCTCGAGCAGGCCCCGGGCGAGCATCTCCGGCAGGCCCATCGGCGTCGACTGCTGCCGCATATGCGTGCCCGCCCGGCCCTCCCCGCGCGCGGTGTACTCGGACGTGGAGAACGACTGCCCGCCGGCGCGCGTGCGGCGGCGGGCTGGCGGCGGTGGCGGGTCGGGCACCTCGACGGGGATGTCGAGGAGGTTGCGGTTCTCGTGCACGATGGAGACGCCCATCGCCGCGCTCGGGGACATTTGCAGAGCGAGCGCCTGCCGCAGGAGCAGGGACGTGTGCGGCACGGCGGAGGGCTCAGAGGTGGGCTGCGGGGACTGCGGGTAGTGCAGGAGATAGGTGAGCTGGCCACTGTAGTCGGCAGGCATCACTGTGGGGTGAGAGTGGTGAAAATTATCCAGCGGAGAGCGCGGAAGTCGGCATGCTCACGTTGGTTGCGGATGCGCACGAGCATCGCGACACATATCCATTGCGCAAGGTCGAAGGTGGGGTCGCACGCGAAGAGGCCGTCCCAGAGTATCATAGAGTCATGCATGCTGAACTCCCGCGTGAAAAGCAGCCTTAGCCAGCGTCTGTCGCAGAACTTCAGAGGTCAGACGTGCTTCGCGAGCCACGATGCGAACTGTCGCACATGCCGTAGATCTGCGGCTCTATGCCTGCGTTCTGCATGCGCCGCCAGAGCTCCTCGTCGACGGCCCTCAGATACGTCGACTGTATGCGATTGCATGCCTCGACGATCGGAGCGACGTACGGCTTCACGGTGCCCTCACCAGGAGCAGCGCTCAGTTGCACATGCGAGGCAAATGGTGAGGGCCCTGCGGTGCTCTTACTCTCCTGCCACTCAAACCAGCGGCCGACACCACACATGAGGGCGTCAAAGAGTGCCCATGCGTCCGCCGCCGCCCACACGCGCGAGCAGAATTCCTTCACAGCACCGTCGGACAGCTCGACATTATCGTCTGCAATCGAGTCAAAATCGACGGCATAGTACAGCGGTGCAAGCAGCTCGTGCATGCCCTGCCGGTAACCGATGTCGGGGTGCGTGACCGCGTACACGAAGAGGATGTTCGTGAGCTGCGCTTGCACCTCCGTGTCGCGGAAGTACCCGATGTCGGGGAACCTGCGGCGTGCGTCTGAGCGTGTGCATGCAGCAAGGACAGGCGGCTCACGTGCGCTCGACATCCTGGAGGATCGTTTTGCGCAGCTCCATTGCCGCGAACCACTGCGTCCACGGGTTCTGTCGTCGGCGTAGTCAGCGTGTAGCGCACACGGCCCGAACAGAATCACGGCGCACCTCGTTGTGCAGGCTGAGCGGGTTGTTCCTGTCAAGGTTCAGCCGCGGCTGCTCCGTGCGCGGCGGGGACAGGGTTGTGCCCGGGACGATGAGCCCGTCCTCGTAGCTCCCGTCCGGCGCGCGCATCTTGTCCAGCAGCAGCGCGGCATATTCTGCGCGCGTGGTGCGCAGGGCCGCGAGCGGAGACACGCAGATCACGTCTGCGGGGCGCTGAAGCGGCTCCGCCTGCACGAGGAACAGCTTGCACAAACAAGTTCAGTTCGGCGATGGCACAGCACGGCGACTAGCCACCTTCCACGCGAGGCTCCTGCCTGCCACGCCTGGCGCGTCGTCCGCGGCGCGGAAGAGGCGGCCGCCGAGCGCGGCGTCGCGGATCTTGGAGAGGCCGAGCGCGGAGTTGAAGAGGTAGTCGTATGCATCCCTGGTGCAGCTCGCGGTTACAGCTGAACTGCGGAACGAAGGGCAAGCACAAGACCGACTTGATCTCCCTGACATCAGGCCGGGTGCGCCGCTCCGTCATGAGAGCGCGAGACGCTTGGGCAGTGGTTGGGAGCCAGAGTTAGGTAGTGAAGCAAGCGCGCGATGCTCGAAAGGGCAGCCTGGGTTCGCTGTGTGTAGCCAATACAGCGCTAGATGCAGGAGCCGGAAGTCGTTGGCGATGAGGGACAGGGGGGAGACGGGAGTAGGCCGCGAAGTGGCGAAGAAGGAAACGGCCGCGGAGCTGCGGTAGTTGCCCGGATTCGGACTTCTCAACAAGTAACGCCCTGCATGCGCAGTGCTCGTCGTGTTCTGAATATTCAACAGTACAGCTCTACTACCATATCGTCTGTATACTCGGTGCAGCTAATGAAATCCAAATCACATCGCAATTGAGCTTGATACCGCAAACAATGAGCCTCCGACGTTGCAGAAGTACAAACAAATCTCTCTGAAAACGAAGCAGACATCAAATCCAGCGGGGCAAGAGAGAACACATCACCAAAGCCACACCGCATCCGCCTGCGACGCAAGTTGCAACGCGTGCCACAGGACACGCCGGCACAAGCTTTAGAACCACATCGACACGGAGAAGCTCGTCTCCTCGGTGCGCATCGCATGCCACCACCCTGGCGGGAAGAACAACAGGTCCCCCGCCTCCAGCGTCGCATCCATCGCGTCGCACACGACGCCCTCCCAGAACGCCGGGAACGCCCCGTCGCGCTGCGACGCGAAGACGTCGACCTGGGACGTGTTCGTCATCGACGGCGCCGTGGTGTTCTCCGCCGGGTTGCGCGGCTGGTCAGCGGCAGCGCGCGATGGCGGCGGGTAGGCATACATGGCCGGGGCGGCGCGCGGAGGCGCGAGCCAGACCGTCTTTCGGCCTACGACCTGCGCTGGGAAGGCATGAGCGGGACATCGTGCAGCTGGGGTGCGCAGTCACCGTAGAAGTTGAAATACGGGTCCTGTCGACAGAGTCAGTGGCTGTGTGCGTGCATGCGTGTTGCGCGGCGCACCGTGTGGGCTGGCGAGACTGCGCCTGCGGCCCGAGCCATACATTGAGCACGAGCTGCTCGTCGTTGGTCGGCGGGGCGTACACCGGGTAGTCTGCCGGAGGGGCCAGAGACGCGTACACATAGTCGGGAACGATGATGTCCGCCCTCAGCTCGGGGAACTGGGCGAACAGATTGTGCTGCGCAAGATATGTGAGAGGCTGGCCGTCCTGTGCTGGGGAACGGGTGGCGAGAGTGTTCAGGAAGTCATTCCACGCCATCATCTTCTGTGTCCAGCTATCCTCCCTGTAATCGCTGCCTACTTCGACTGGGACGACGCGTCCTGGGCCTGCGACTGCGCGAAGATAGTCGAGCGATCGCCATGGATGTTCGTTGAGGGCAGGCCAGTCCAGCAGATGGCCCGGGATGATGAACGGCTGTCGTGAATGACGAGAAATGAAGGACGACAGCGAAGGCGGGGAATGCAAGCGGGGTACAGCATTCGAAGAGGTTGTTAAGCGGGGCAATGGGGCTGCGGCACGATGCGGGGGTGGGAGCGATAAGTGAATGGAGGAAGTAAGTGGCGGTACGTATCGTCGCCACTCGGTCTGCAGTCCCTTTATGAAGTCAATGATGAGATCTAGTCGGCCCTCACCAGGTGCGCCTGCAACGATGATGCAGTGGTCAAGACGGGCGATAGCCAGGTCGGCTATGGTGTCGTCGGTGGTTGCTCTGAGAGCATGGACGTCGGCGACAGATCGCAAGATGCTGCTGTCGCTGTAGAGTCTCCTCCAGCACCTGAGAGGAGTGCGTGCACATTTGAGGTTGGTGTATGCGTGTGCGATGAGGCGGTCTAGATCGATGTGTGAATGCTGGCCAAGATGCTCAGCAGCGTCTCGGAGAGAGGCGAGGACGTCTTGCCCACACGGTTGCAGTTCTTCCGGGGCGGTCAGCGGAGACAAGACGGCGAGAGAGAGATGGCTCACCGGCGACTGTGGACGTGGAAGAGTCGGCGAGGTCGCGGAGCAGTGTGGCCTGAACAGCTTTCTCGCACATGAATGTGGAAGTACTGCAGGGTGGCCACTGGGGAATTGATGGGAGGTGATCGCCGGAGCAGGACCATGGAACATCCCGGTGATCCGAGATTGCGTCCGCGATCTGCTGAAATTGGAGAGTGGGCGCCGGCCGGATGCCCGCCGCACAAAGAGACTGGCCGTTTGTCCCGGTCTTGGACAGAGCAGAGAGTTTGTCGTGCACGGGCCATGCGCAGTGGCCGGGCGACGGAGGGGAATCAGTCACACCAAGCGCTTGGGCCGCAGATGACCTCGGCGTCACGCGTGACCGCGTCAATTTTCGTCACAAGGTCGAACTGTTATAAGGTGCAGTCGTCGTGGCGGGTGAGCGTGAGAACAACCCCGTATACTGCCCTGGCTCCGGCACAACCGGCCCGCGTCCTTTTACGTTATGACATCGAGGTACTCCTCCCGCCCCATTTGGCAGCTGTAGTAATGCTAACCCTCTCCCAGGTTGGACCGCCTCCTCCTCCTTCTCGACACAGGCTCCTCCTCGTCCGTGAGGACAACTGCAGCAAAACAACTCGCACAGCTCGCTGCCAAAAGCGTCATCACAGATGTCTCTCTCGTCGAAGACGATGTCAAATCCTCCCGTCAACACCTTTCTCTTGCTGACCAGTCCGGGTGGTCCGAGCTGATGGCTGTTGTTGCCCGCGTATGTCTAAATTCTCTCTTTCCGCGCAATGTCGCAATGAATTTATTTTAGATACTGCCGTATCTGCATTCGCGCTCGCACGATACCCGCACCGCTGCTTCAACTGCTCTCTCCCACATATTTTCCCTCGTGCCTCTCTGGATGCCCTCCCCAGACGCACACTCGCAGATATCCATTGACAGCTACAACTTCCCACCACCCGACTTCCCCTCCTTCTCCGTCCGCGAACTCATGGAGAAAGGCACCCTCCTGCTTGCCTCCTCCGGCAAGGAGTTCATCAAGCCCTCCGGCATCCTCGCCTCCTCGTCCGAGGTCAAGAAGGCACGCAGGGAAGCGATGGGCCGCCTTGGCCTCGACTTCCTTGAAAGCGTCGGCGCCACAGACGACATGGACATCGACAAAGAACTCGCCGCCGACGACGCCGACGCCGACGTGGACATGGCGCCCCCTGTCAAGACGGAGGAGCGCTCCGGGCCCGCCTCGCCCTCTGACGCCGACACCGACTTCAAGCCCAAGAAGGAACCGTCGCCCCCGCGCCGCTCCGCATCCACAACACCCGCCGCCCCCGAGCCTGGGCCGTCTGGGTCGGCAAACGCAGAAGACACGTCTGCGCTGTCGGCGCGCGAGCGGAACCGGCTCAAGCGCAAGCGCAAGCCCGGGAACAACGCGTTCGTCGCCGCACCGCCGCCTGCACAGAGCGCCGGCTCCAAATACAATGCCGCCGCCGCGGGTCCGTCCAAGTAAGTCTGCAGCTCGTCCTGCGTGCATGTGGCGCTTGCTCACTTGGATTCTACAGGGCCCGGCTGGTGAGCGCGGACGACCAAGCGGCGTCTTCGAGTCGGGCGGAGCTTCCCAAGTCGCCTGTGGACGGCCCCTCGCACGATCGCGTGGTGGTCGATCCGTCCAAGGGCGGCGCGGTGTCGCCCAAGGCCGAGAAGCAATCGAGGGCGCTGGAGGTGCAGCCGGGCCATTGGTTATGGGGTGGCGTGGTGAATGTGTTGGAGGTCGACTTGTTCAGTCCCGCGTGGGAAGTCCGACACGGTGCCGCGATGGCATTGAGGGAGCTGCTCAAGATACAAGGCAAGTTCGGCGGCATGCGAGGTGGGTCCGGTTTTGCATTATGCATGAGGGGTGTTCTGAGCACTGCCGGTTCCAGTCGACCTGCCGTCGGAAGAAAATCAGGTTGCGCACGAGAGGTGGTGCAACGACCTTGCTATAAAATTTCTATGTATATTCGTGCTCGACAGGTTTGGAGATTTTGTCTCAGATCAGGTAAGCGTCCCCCATGTTCGGCTCTCCTTTCGTATACTAACCGTGCCTTCGAGGTTGTCGCACCGGTTCGAGAGACAGTCTCGCAGACGCTAGCCTCGCTGATCATCCACATGCCCCGGAGATCAGTCTTGCATGTACACTCCATCCTCCTCCAAATGATTCGGCAAGATTTTCCGATACCTGTAAAGCCCATGAAAGGCAAAGGCCTGGACCGCAACGCAGAGCGGGGTCATATCTGGGAGGTGCGGCATGCCGGCCTTCTGGGAATCAAGTATGAGGTTGCAGTGCGGAGCGATCTTGTGCGTTCCAGCTCGTCCAAGGATGATCCGGACGGCAGCCAAGATGAGCGAGAAGTGCTCCGGGGAGTGGTCGACGCGGCGGTTCTCGGGTATGTCTCGATTTGCAGCTGCGCAGTGCATGGCTGACCTTCATGGTTTAGTCTCGGTGATCGCGACGACGACGTCCGGTCGGTGGCCGCTTCTTGTTTGCTGCCCGTCGCTGCGCATCTGGTAGATCAGCTGCCCGAAGAATTAAGCCGCGTCCTTGCGGTTCTGTGGAGCTGTCTCGGTGACATGAAGGACGACCTGAGCTCCAGCGTCGGCGCCGTCATGGATCTGCTAGGTCAGGGTGATCGCTTTCCAGTTCAGACCCAAGACTCAACATCCCGTTACAGGACAACTCGTGACATACGACCAAGTCATCGAGATTATTGCAGATCAGGCTCGGTCGTACGTTGTTCACACGCCGTGTTGCGCCTAGAGCTGACATATCGTTGTTCTAGACGGCCGATCTCAGTCCTCGCTCCGACGCTCTTCCCTTTCTTCCGGCACACGATTGCAAATGTCCGGCTCGCTGTGGTCAAGACGTTGCACGCCTTCATGACGGTCGAGTCTCTCGCGAAGGACTGGATCACGGTGGATTTTCTCCGGCTGCTCTTCCAGAATCTGGTTGTCGAGGAACGCTCCGATATCCGCGACACGACGCTGTCTGCATGGCAGCTAGTCTTGACGGTTACTAATGTTGTAAGCGGCTGGATCGAATCCCTGGTTACCCAGCAGCTGTTGCTGGAATGGTATACTGTTCTGATGACGCCGCTCGGGATGTCGCTGGATGCGTCCGCCTTCTATGACCCCATGCTGACAGCAGACCGCGGTGGTCCACCCGAAAGACACAATGTCGACAAGAACATGATTGCTCAGGACCTCTCCTTGGTCTCTGTCGAGGTTGTGCTCAAGGCTCGGATGGCAGCCGCGACAGCGTTGGCGCATATCATCGCGTTCTGGCCCGTGACGGTGTGCAGTGCTTTCATCGCTCGTGTCTTTCGTTCTCACGATGCATTACACAGGGCCAGAGTACGCCGCTCGAAGACATGTTCCGCCCGATCCTGATGCACTACATCAACTCGACAAGCATGCTCCAGAAGTTCCTGGCCGCCATCATCGCGGAGCAGTGGGCACGCGAGTACGACCGCAGCGCGCCGCCCGCGGCACCGCCCCTCATCGAGCGCTCGTCTCTCGCCGCCGAGATCAGTCGGCAGACACTCGTGTGGCTCCAGGAAGACCCGCCTGCGGCGTACCATGAGATGGCGTTCACGCTCGCGCGCATCCACGGCGAGTGCTACAACCTGCTGCAGTCGTTCGCGTACGACTGCAAGCTGCCACACTCGTCGATTCCTGCACTGGGCACGGAGGTGGACGTGACAGGCACGAAGCCGGACTGCTTCACGATCGAGACCGCGCAGGCGGCCGTGGGGTATATGTTCACGAAGCTCAAAGACAGCCTGGGGCGGACAAAGAAGCGCGAGCTCGCGATCATCAAGGAGAAGCGCCTCAAAGTCGTCACGAGCATTGAGCGGTACGTTGAGGTCAAGGCGCAGTATGATATCCGCGTCTCGGCTGCTTTCGCTGCGGCGTTTGTCGCGTTCAAGAACACGCCGGACAAGGTCAGCCCGATCGTCAAGGGGGTCATGAACAGCATCAAGGTCTGTCTTTGATTGTGTTCCTGTGTGTTCGTCCTGCTGCGATGCTGATCGACGTGCCCAGAACGAGGAGAACCTCGATCTGCAAACGCACTCGGCGGTCGCGGTCGCGTCCTTTGTCGAGTTCTGCGTGAACCGCGATCTCGCGCAGCCCCCGGACAAGATCGTGAAGAACCTCTGCACCTTCCTCTGCCAGGACATCGACCAGACCCCGACGTTTGCGTATTCTCGCAAGATCCTTGACGGTGTGCTGTCTTTCCCCAGGTCTTCGTCGGCGGGCAATGCCAGTCTGGAGAAGAATGTTCTGAGCCCTGAAGACGCTGCGAAAGCACGCCTCTCTCGTCGCGGCGCGCATCTGGCGTTCGTCAAGCTCTCGGCTAAGTTTGGACCGCAATTGCTCGCTGTTGTGCCTAAGATGTGGCAGTCGATGGCTGGCGGGCTTTTGAGTGCTTGCGCCGTCGGTACGTTTTTTTTCGTCTATTGTAGAAGTGTTTTGAAGCCGGTCGCGTGATGCACAGATTCTGTGAGCCAAATGGACAAGATGATCGAGAAGCAATTTGGCCAGGATGTCATCGACTCTTTGAGTGTCCTCGAAGCCACCGTACCCACGTTCCACGAGGATCTCTGGGCCAAGTTTAACGAGCTGTTCCCGCTCGTCGTCCTCGCGCTCCGTAGTCGATTCGCTATCGTCCGGCAATCAGCCGCGCGGTGTTTTGCAACTATGTGCGATACCATGTTGGTGAATGCCATGCGATACGTCATCGAGACGGTCGTTCCTTTCCTCGGTGATGCGCTGAGCTTGTCGAATCGACAGGGCGCGATCGAACTGATGTACCGTAAGTTTTGTTGGTGTCCCTCGCGACCGCAGCACTTACATCGTGCGTAGACATCGTGCAGAAGCTGGATATCAAGGCGCTGCCGTATGTCATTTTCATGGTTGTTCCAGTGCTCGGCCGCATGAGCGATCCAGATGATGACATCCGTTCCACCGCGACAAACACGTTCGCGTCTCTAGTCAAGATGGTTCCATTGGAAGTAGGGACATTCTATATTCCTTTGGTTTACATCGCGTTCACACTTTCATCAGGCTGGCTTACCAGATCCGCCATCTTTCTCTGCGGATCTGCTGCAGCGGCGGGACGAGGAACGCCAGTTCCTGATGCAACTGCTCGACGGTAGCAAGGTTCAGCAGTACGACTTGCCCGTGACAATCAATGCGGAGTTGCGCAAGTACCAGCAGGAGGGAGTCAACTGGCTTGCGTTTCTCGCCAAGTACCAACTGCACGGTATTCTATGCGATGGTGCGCTTTATTTCTTTTCATCATCGGGTATCGCCCTCATGCCGCGCTATTTACAGACATGGGTCTCGGGAAGACGCTTCAGTCGATATGTATCCTGGCGAGCAAGCACTTTGAACGGAAAAGGAAATACGAGGAGACCAAGTCGCCCGACGCGAGCCATCTACCCTCGCTCATTGTCTGTCCACCGACGCTCACAGGCCATTGGTACTACGAGATCCTCAAGTACGCCGAGAACCTGCGGCCGGTGCTCTACACGGGGAACTCGCGAGACCGGTGCAAGCTCCTGGCGCGATTGGACACGTACGACGTCGTCATCACGTCGTACGAGGTCGTGCGCAATGATATCGCGAACCTGCAGAAGCTCCACTGGCACTACTGCATCCTCGACGAGGGCCACATCATCAAGAATGCCAAGACGAAGCTCACCAAGGCCGTCAAATGCATCCGTGCCGTGCACCGACTGATCTTGTCGGGAACACCGATCCAGAACAACGTGCTGGAATTGTGGAGCCTGTTCGACTTTCTCATGCCTGGCTTTCTTGGCAGCGAGTCGTCGTTCAACGAGCGCTTCAGTAAGCCGATCCTGTCGAACAGGGATGGGAAGTCCAAGACAGGCGAAGCAGGTGAGATGTCCTTCCGTAGTAATGAGGTGCATTTACTGACCAATGCTACCCTCAGCTGCCCTCGCCCTTGAAGCGCTTCACAAACAGGTACTGCCGTTCCTGCTGCGTCGGCTGAAGGAGGACGTGCTGCACGACCTCCCGCCGAAAATCATCCAGGACTACTACTGTGAATTGTCGGACCTACAGAAGTACCTGTACGACGACTTCTCGAAGTCGAGCGCGCACCACACTGCGGAAGGCGCCGTGCGCGCCGACGAGGGCGGCAAGAACGGCGAACAGCAGCACGTGTTCCAGTCGCTGCAGTACCTGCGGAAGCTGTGCAACCACCCTGCACTCGTGCTCAAGAGCGACAAGAAGGCCATTGCCGACGCCCTCGCCAGTGTAGGGGCAAAGTCCGACTCTGGCGCCCTCTCCGACATCCAGCATGCACCGAAGCTGCTCGCGCTCCGGTACGTGTCTCGGCCTCCAGCCGTCCTGGTCGGGATGACACTGACATGTCATGATCGCAGGCAACTGCTCGTGGACTGCGGCATCGGGTCCTCGCCCGGGGTCGGCAGCGACTCGCTGAAGAGCGAGCTGGCGGACGCGGAGGCGGCGACGGGGGCGTTCTCGCAGCACCGCGTGCTGATCTTCTGCCAGATGAAGCAGATGCTGGACATCATCGAGACGGACCTGTTCAAGCAGCACATGCCGGCGGTGACCTACATGCGGCTCGACGGCGGCGTGGACGCGACCAACGACACGCGATCGTGCAGACGTTCAACGCGGACCCGAGCATCGACTGTCTGCTGCTCACGACGCACGTCGGCGGGCTCGGGCTCACGCTGACTGGCGCGGACACGGTGATCTTTGTGGAGCACGACTGGAACCCGATGAAGGACCTGCAGGCGATGGACCGCGCGCATCGGATCGGGCAGAAGAAGGTCGTCAACGTGTATCGGCTGATCACCAAGGGCACCCTGGAGGAGAAGATCATGGGGTGCGTTGCATGCCGTGCCGTGCCGCGCCGTTTTTTTTGCTGATTGTTTGCTACAGCCTGCAGCGGTTCAAGCTGAACATTGCGAACTCGGTCGTGACGCAGCAGAACTCGGGTCTAGCGTCGATGGACACGGACCTCGTGCTCGATCTGTTCCGGCGCACGACGGAGGAGGAAGACGCTGCTGCCGCTGCGAAAAAGAAAGAAAAGGACGCGTCTGTGCTCCTTGGGCAGAAGAATGTGCTGCGGGGCTTGGAGGATCTTCCTCCAGAAGAAGAGTATGAAGGGCTGGACCTGTCGAGTTTCATGGGGTCGCTCGGACACCGGTAGTGTCACTGTATCTTATTCGTTCGGACTGCTGCATTAGATCGATGGTAGAAGTGTACTTGTGGTTGTAGAAGTAGCATATCCTACAGTATAATCAATGTATGATGTCTTGCTCGGTTGTAGCATGTACAACGCATCAGAGCGGCGAACGTCTGATCTTGGCACCACTCGCCCAGTTGAATTTCTGGTGTTCTTTGCATTGTTTTCTTCAGGAAATACCGACATGGGAATGATTCCCGTATTGGCTGGATTCATACTTATTCGACCTCCTATGGCATTGTATTACGCACACACTATTCATCCTCGTCTGGAGGCAATCAGTATAATTTTCGTAAAAGCACAGTAATTGAACAAAACAACACAAAGGTAAGTCCCGGAGTTTCAGCTTCAGACCTGTTCAGTTACAGTTATCGATTAGCAGCATGCGGGTGAAGACATAGCCCACATGTTATCACCGCACATTCATTGCTCTGATCCAGGCAGATAGGAATTACGAGTCATCGATATCGAGCCCGAAATAGCTAGGTAGGTCATCCCAAACTTCCTGCTTCTTGTGGTTCAGCACCTTGTCCTGTTGCGCCCGACACACCAAGCATAGTGTAGATTGCGTGACTTCTACGTGTTTCTGATAAAACAACATGCCCCTCATAATGCCGAGCGGGTCAAACCGTGAGATCCCACCGGAGAATGATTGCATCGAAGTCTCCCGCAACCTCGCGCACTGCCCAGGATTGGGACAGCCCGCCATCCTGGTGGAGTCGTTGAGATGGCCCAGTAACTCTGTCTGCATGTAGGATACATAGGCCGCTAATAATTCGCGAGCACGAGTGATTCGCAGGAAGTCTTTGCTGTCTAGCAGGTCCCAGCGCACGGCTTGATGGAGATCGCGACCATCGTCCCAGTCGTATTGGGCGGATGTCGTCGCGATGTAATAGAATGCCGCGGGTAGCACTTCCATGCAGCCAAATTCCCGTGCGAGGCTTACAGCGATCGCGGGCTCGGGGAAAAGCTTGTAGACCGGTGCCTCGTCACCGGTGCCTTTCCCCGCGAAAAAAGCGGCGTCAATGTCATCCTGGACTCGATCCCATTCGACGAGCGTGCGGGGCCAATCGGCAGCAAAATGCTCAAGAAGCCGGACGCGCAGAGGCTCTATGGCGTATTTGGTGGCGAGTCGGAGGATGCCCCGAATGAGGAATGGGGTGTTCGGATCCATGCGCTTCAGGATCACTGTCCTACAGAATAGAGGTACATTAGCCGTCTTGCGTGAACTGTGATACCAGGAAATGACATACGAGGGGTCGTAGAGGGCACTTAAAAGGCTCGCGAGGTCGCTCGCATCGTCGGAGAGTGCAATCAACGGTGCACGCTCGTACATCTCGTTGACTGCATTCCCAGCATTTTCAGGGATCGGAAGAGAGAACATGTCTGCAAAGACGTGGGAGTGATGGCTCAATATGAACCTATGCACGCGGAAGAGTTGGCGGGGAAGGACTGTGTTGCCACCAGAAGCCACAGTGGGTGCGGATAGAATGATGTCTCCATTTGAGAAGTAAAGAGTAGGATGATGTACTACCTGCGGAGAGTTGTCGATGGGTAATGCAGCCATTCTATCACGACGGATGAGAGAGCTCTGGATCTGAAGATCTGACCGGTGGCCAGTGGCTGAAGTGACAGACGCGTGTTGTCACATGTCACAACTGATGCCGCGGCACGCGTGCGCAGGCCACTGGCAGTCTCCAACCGCCATCACGGCTATGTCCCACCAGAAATCGCTCGACATGTCTCGGGAACATATGACAGCCACCGAGGCCTCGCCGTCCGTTGTTTCACCCATCACTCTCGATCCTTTAGCAGATCAAGAGCACGCTGACCAGGATGCAGCTGTTCTCGCCATCGCGAACGGCATGGAGATCACGCCAGGAATTGTGGTGGACAAATTGGCCGTTGCTGCATTTCTCCTCTCTGTAATCGTGTATAGATGCAAAGACTACATGAAGCCCGAGCTTTTGGATCCCGAAAAATGTGCCATGCTGTTGCAGGAACACCGACAATTGCAATCCATGCTGGCTACCGCTCTGGAAAGTAGAACTTTTCACGCAGTACGGTGTATGGGTGAGTTTCCTTGCCACGATGATGACGATGTGTGTGGCCTGTTGGAATCGGGGTGACCGACAATCTTCTGTTCTTTATTTGACTATTCTTCTCGCAAAGCGATCCTGCGGAATCCTGCGTCCGCTTCTATTTGTCCAGTTATCTCCTCCGAGTCTACAGGGGAGGTTCAATTCGGTATTAGAGACAGAGAAGCCATGAGTATGTCTCTCCTTCCCTATGAGGTCCAGCCAGCGAGTATCTCACCTGACGGTCGCTCCCACAGGAGCAGGTATTGTGAATTCTCCCAAGTGACGATGACTTATTCTCAGACATTCTGCAGCAATCGAAGCCGCATGGCAAGTACCGTACCGGGGGGACAACCACGAAGTACTCTACAGTGAGATGACCACCATGGCAAAAACCGAGGACATGTGGAGTTGCACAGCCATCATACAGAGCTCAGGGTCGGGAAAATCGCGGATGGTCGACGAGCAAGCGAAGTTCGTCTTCACCATCCCGTTCAACCTCCGGCTATCCAGCGAGTCCGAGTTAGGTAGGTCTTGTTGCGCATAGCCTTGAATTGAATTATCACGTTCGGTGTTCCAGGTTTGTCATACCCCCCTCCAGATTCCCAAGTGCGCGAATACTTGGTCGACAATACATGGATAGCACACGATATCAGCCTCCACTATTGGCGCTTTCTCACTCACTTATTCCAACAAGTCCGGCAATGCCTCTCAGAGAATGCAGGACAGAAGAATACGTGTGCTCAACTAGCGACTTGGTGGCGCTCGTACCTCTCGGGAGGACCTCCAGGCAATTCGCACCGGAAGCAACTATACTACGACCTAGTCAATGCTCTTCAAGTTGAAGAACAGGAGGTTAGTCTATATGCAGGTTTCATCACAGCTGATCCAATGGTCTTTCCGAAGTACAAGGGCGTTTACTCGGCCACCAATGGCAATGGCACCATGGGCACAGCCAAAACCGCGCTGCAAGATCTGCTAGAGATGATCGGAAGCCGCATCATAGACAAACGCACCATCCCCCAGGACGGCGTGAAGCTCGTGCTCGCCTTCGACGACGCGCAAGCGCTCTCCCCCAGAGTGCCATCCAAATTCACCGACGACGATGTGCCCCTCGACCACCTCTGTGCAGCCATCGCAGAGCTCAGCGGCTACCCCGGCCACCAGCTATGCGCGATCTTCATCTCGCGCAGCGCCCTTGCGCGTTTCCCTCTCACAGAGCCGAAGCCGGACTCCCGCCGCCTCAAGCGTGATGTGCTGCAAGCCCCCTGGGGCCAAATCCCGTTCGACTGCTCGGACCGGTTCCCGCTCTCCTCGAGCCCCGTTACGCTGGACGAGCTCGGCACCGTCGAGTTCCTCACTCAGTTCGGGCGCCCGCTGTGAGTCCCGGACAGGATGCTCGTGCGCACCGCGTGCTGACGCGCGTCGCCCGCAGGTTCTGGGCGCTCTTGAAGGGCGCCGCCGAGGCGGACAGAGCGACAATCGCGGCGGGCCTTGTCGCCTATGCGCGCAGCATGCTCGTCGGCACGCAGGCGCTCACACGGCTCGCGGCAGAGGAGAGCGTGCCGGACGACGAGAACCGCGCTCGGCTCGCCGTGGCGGACGTGCGGTTGCTGCTCGAGTACAGTCGAGAGCACTACGCCGACGTCGGGACGACGCACGCGGCGCAGGTCGAGCGCAGCACGCGCCTGCTCTACGTCGTGCCGATCAACAAGAGCCTCTCCGCGTTCTCGTCTGAGCAGCGCTCGGCGTTCAGCAGGGCCGAGGGCGGGACTGTGCCGACACCTAAGAATCTCTACTCGGGCTTCTCGTCCGAGCCGCTGATCGCGGAGGCCGCCGCGCAGCAGCTCGCGGCGTTCAGCAGGCGCGAGGGCGGGACGCTGCCGGAGATCCTGCAGGCGAACCGCCGCATCGTGACGCTCGGAGAGTGCGGTGAGACCGTCGCACGGGTGCTCCTGACCCTGGCGTACGACCGCGCGGTCGAGAGGCGGCACGCGCCCGACGCGAACTCCGTGCGGTACAGCAAGGGCTGCGCGCTGGTAGACTTCGTCGAGGCGCTGTTTGCGCCCGACTATGCGCGCGCGGTGCTGGACGGCCTCCCGTGCAACATGGACGCGGGCGCACCCCTCCGGGCCGCGTTCCGCGACGCGCGCGTCCGGTTCACGCACTTTACGCCGATGGGCCCGGACAGCGAGTACCCGGACGCACGGATGGAGGTGAATACGCGCATGATGCAGTTCGCGTTCATACGCGGAATGGCGTTTGTCCTCTCGAAGGAGGCGAGCGGTGTCTCGTTTCTCATCCCTGTGCTGCTCAGTCCCGGACCCCTCGTCGAGAGCGCGATGACGGCGCTGCTGGTGTGCGTCCGGAGGCGCGTCGAGGACAAGCTGCACACCCCGCCGCATGTCGCGGTACGGCGGATTGGGCTGTTCCGGAGACAAAACGGGCGCGACACACGGCCCGTGATTTCGCTAGTGATGCAGCTCAAGGCGCGAGCGGGACCCCCCGGCGAAGTTCAGGAGGAGGCCAGTCGGGAGGGCGCGCAGTATGACTCTGATTCGGAGATGCGCTCGCCTTCTGAAGAACTGCCTGAAAATCCAGCTGAGCCTCCGAATCCGGACGGGCCTGTGAACCCGGACGAACCTTCGAACTTGGGCGAACGTACGAATCCGGATGACCGCTCACAACGTCAGGTGCATCCTCACTATGGGATCCACGCGTACGGCTGCTCGAGCGCGGTGTACAACGTCATCGCCCCCAACCAAGATGCTCTATATCAGTCTCTTCTGGAATCCTGTTTTCTGCTCGCCAGCCGTCGACCCAACTCTGCAGTGTCGAAATTCCTCTGGGGCGCAGACAGCTTTACATGGGCATTCCCCCCAGGGACGATATCTGGTGACAACGGGGAACATGTCGAGGGCATTTCAACCGCCGGCAGGCTCGATGACGATGATGATGAAGAGTAGGAGGATAGCGAGGGATCGGAAGAGGACAGCGAAGACTACCCTGAAAGCGGAGTAGAGCGCTCCCCATACATTGGTAAAGTAACTGAAAGAAACATGGTAATGATGGACATCCAGTGATTCATAGCGAGTGATAGTCATCCTGTAGCGTCTTGCAAGTGTAATATGCGGTGTAGCACTAATCGAAATGTAGCAACCTTTGCTTTTGACCACCCTCCTCCCCTGATCGAGGGTACGTATTGTTATTCCGACGGCACACTTCATGACATTGATGCGACGGCTACTCATACACAACAACAAAAATATGTATGGAGACAATGATACGAGGATGGACAATGAGAAGACAGCGGCGAGGGCGAGTGTGAGAATTGCACGGGAGAGGAGAGGCGGCAGCGGAGCGGGAGGTGGAGAAGACGACACCCCCGACCCGGGGGAGAGAGGGGTCAGTGGCGATGATACCTCTTGTGCATTGTCACCCTTGGTGTCAGTCTGCGTGTCATCCTTATTATCCTCTGGCTCAGTACTAGTCTCCATATCGCTGTCCTTGCCATCATTAGTGCCAAACTCCGTACCTGTTGCACTAAGCAAACTCTGACAAATAAGTCTTTCCCTCCGGTGCTATCATGTTGTGTCTAGTCTGAAGGCGACACAATATGTTATTTAATTAGGTAGTGCACGCATCATCTCGCATAGACTCACCTTGGGAATAGCTCTCCGTCATCGTGGACTCGAAGGCCAAATCGGTTTTCAGATTTATGTCGATTACCGTTGCGCTTGGCCTTGTAAAAAAGGCCTATGAGGCAGTCTGGTATCTCCACATGGTCCCGGCGCGCCAGCACCTTTACGCCATTCTCCGATATTCTCATGCCTTCGAGAAGATATTTTTCGGTGACCGGCTTGATAACACTGTCAACAACAGCTCGAGTACTTCCATCCACGGCGGATTGATGGAGTGCACTTGGCGACCCGGTGGTGAGCGCTTTCATCGTGCGGTCGTAGTGGGTGACTTGAGTATAGCTAAAGCACCACAACGCTCAAGACTACGACTAACCAAAAGTGACGCAAAATTTCCGGGCACTCCTGCAGCTGTCCCTTGAGAGAATCCCACTCATTGGGCGTAAAATGAGGAATCTGGAAGGAATTAATTCAGCAGCCATGTCTCTGGTGATGTACAGCCTGTAAATACCTGTCTTAGCACGTTGTAGACTACCGGAAAATTTCGGTGGTCCAAAAGGCCACCGAATATCTGTCGAGCGAAGGGCTAACGCTAGACAACGCTGACATAGTCGACATGATCGCCGTCGTCGCTTGTGGGCGGAGGGGACGATGATTCTTGAGGGGGCCTTGGTCACGGTGGACTACATAATTAAGAAAACGAGCTTGAACTCATATCCGTTGGATCCCAGTCTTGGTCGGTCAGCAGTGGTGACTCGGTAAGGACCGCCTGGGAAGTACGACGGGAGTCCTTTCATTGCAGAACTTGATCGCACAGAATGCCAGGCCCGCCCCCTAGCCGCCATTTTTGGCAGCTGTCCGGCTTCCGCCCCACCTCCAGGCTGAAGTACTCAGCGCAGTGGCCCTATGGCGAGCAGTGTACTGCCAAAAAAAAAAGGGAAAATGACAACGCTGACGTCGTCCGCTAGATCTGTACGAATTCATCAGGGAAGACCCTACAGCGGATTGCACTCACTGGGCCAACAAAATGGTCAATTCTTATTCTCATTTTATCAGAGTCCGCTGAAATCAGATCTAGTGTATTCTCCAAGTCCGAGTGCAGTGTAGAATAAGTACTTACACTCGAAGGCGTAGGTAGCCTGGAAAAATCTTCGGATTTTGCTGCGCGACAACGAAACGGCCATCATTATTTAATTATCCAATCTCCTGCGGCCCATTCGATCGCCGAATCATTAATGATGGCTTGCTTTTCGAGTAAGAACAAGAATGTATCAACCTTTGCTTTTGACCACTCTCCTCTTCTTGGCAGTCTTCACTTCCTTCTCAAACCTGCTCTTCTTCCTCTGCTTCGGCCCGTCGTCGCCCATGTCATCGGCATCATCCCGACTACGCACTCTCGAACGCGCAAGCACGCTCTCTTTCCGGCCCCTCTGCCTCAGCTCCTCATAGCCATCGCCAACCGCCCCTCCCCGACTACGTCCCACCGACTTCAGGATATCGGCGAATTCATCCCCCAGCCCACCCCCACCCCCGCGCCTGCCAGTACCTCCAACATTGCCGCCAAGCGCGAGGTCCGCCTCGTCCTGCTTCCGGCGTTTCATTTCGCGCTTCTTCATGACGAGCCGCATCATGTTGTCCTCCTCGAACTCCGTCATACGCTGCAGCTCGCGCGCACGTTGCGACAACAGCGCCGGTGTCGCACCAAGCCCGGTTGTCGACTCGATGTACGGCTGCGAGGGATCGAGGTGTGCGAGCGTCGAGAGCGCGCTCGGGATGGGCAGGCGCCGGGGCTTATCCTTGTCCTTGCGTGACTCGGTGTAGGGCACGGGCGCAAGCTTGGGCGGGCGATAGATCCCGTCTTGCTCGCGGTCGTCCCTACCGCCGTTGTCCCTTTCACCTTCGGACTCTTCGTCTTGGTCCATGAGCGCCTGGGGATTGGGCCGGAACGCGAGCGGATCTGCATACAAATGTCTGTCAGCCCAATATATGTGAGAGGACGCGGATACGCGCACCGTTCACTAGGTTCTGGCTCGCGGACGGAGCCTCCTCCGCTACCCGCATGAGCTTGTCGATCTGGTACTTCATCCGGCCCTCCAGCACCTTGATCTTTTCCAGCAGTACGCGAGCCTCAATCATCGAGTCCACCCTGTCGCCCGCGCCCGAGCCGCGAGGACCACGGTCCAGGGAACCAAATGGGAGCGCCGGGGACGCCCGCTCTGTCAGCGAGTGTCCCAGCGCAGAGCGCGAGGCGACCAGAACGATCGACTGCAGATATGACAGCATGAGGTGGTGCTTCAGCGACAGCAGTGATATGCCATTCTTGGTGTCGAAATCTGAGCCCGTGGTCTGTCTGCACGGTCTATCAGGCCATCACGGTGCTGCAGGTGGCGCTACACCGACCTTTCTCGCAAAGACTTAACGGCCTCTCGCACCGCAGCCATACCCTTCTTCATGTCATCGACGACATCGCAAAATTCTTGGACCTCCTCGTTGCTAATGGTCGCCCCCGTGGTCGGTTCCGAGGACATGTGAGACCGATAGATTTGGCTGTAAAGACACAGTTAGCACGAGAGCTCGATGGCATCGAATGACAAGAAACAGAATAGTCAGTTAACGGTTTTCTAGGCCGCCGCTCATTGTAGAGCGTAGTGCGTAACAACTCGGGTATTCAGAGCCCAGTGCGTTTCATCGTTTCGAGAGGACCTCGTGTCGAGAAATAGACCGGGAACTCACCCCTGGTATGATGTTGCAACACGAAGCTCCGGACCAAGAGATGTAGAAAACACGAAGACCGTTGAATGAGCAGTGCGTATGCGGAGGTGAAAATGTGTGTTGCAATTACATAATCCTTTTTCCCACGATAAACAGGTTAAACGTGACGACAAATCCATCTCTGGAAAGTGAAGTCTGCCCTGCGAGCAGGCGCAAAACATCGGGAACCACCAAAATCATCGCAGTCATCTGGAGAACTAGTGGTTTTTATTCACTTAGACATCCTGGTGTGAATAAATGGCCGCTTTACAAGCATTTGTCACGCTTGAGTCTTAGCTGAATATTTACAGTTCTCGCGCGCGCGCGGCGACATTGTGCAGAACCACCATGGCTGCGCCATCTACCTCTCGAGCAACACCTGAACGGCGGATACATCATGATACTCTCTATTTCCCCGACGGAGACGTAGTCCTTTCTGCACTCATGGACCCAGTACAGGAAGACAACATTCTTATCCATCCCCAGCAGATGTTCCGCGTGCATCGCTTCCTCCTGAAGCACAACTCTGTCTTCTTCTCCGACATGTTTTCTTTGCCAGCTCCGGAAAGACCAAACCCTAACGAAGTGTATGATGGCGTGCCTCTTGTTCCAATGCAAGATAGCGCGACCGACCTCGCCAGCCTGCTCAGTGCCCTGTACAGTCCTGCGTGCGTACTACTCTTCACTGGACGCGTCACCCTGATCTCGACTTCACATCCCTGAATATCAGTGCACTGCCGTTCAAACACATGGACCCCAATACACCATTCCTTATCCAAGGAATTCTCCGTCTCGCCGTCAAATACACGATGGACCCCCTCCGCACCCGTATCCTCGACCACTGGGCCGCTGACTGGCCTCGCACGCTCGTAGAGTGGGACCGTCTCGAGCGCGATATCGCTGCGGCGAAGGTGCGCTATCTCAATAATCCTCAAGGGAAGATCGACGGCCTCTACCTCGACGACTGCATCCCCGAACCCGCCATCGCGATCCGTATTGCGCGGGACTTCGGTTGCCCCGGGGTCCTCCCTGCGGCGTACTACCGCGCCGCGCGCACACCTGCCGACCACGACTGGACGATAGTGCGACAGGGGCCGGGTTGGCTCTTGCGCGAGGGTTTCTGTACAGTGCGCTGGGAGCTGCTCGACCATGTGGACCTCATGCGGATCATCTCCGGGCGGGAGTATCTGTCGTCCGAGTATTGGGTGGTTGAGCAGGCCGTCCGGATCAATCCTGATAATGACTGTGGTGAGGATATGTGTCAGCGTGTGCGAATGCACCTGACAGACGATGTCCTGCCGCCATACCAGGGAGTCGATCCACTGGGGGCTATCGATGCCTGTCTCCAGCGAGAGTATGATCTCGGGGAGGACGAGCCGGAGAGCCTGTGTCTGGGGTGTAGGGAAGACTTGGAGGCCACCTTGAACTACAAGAAGCGCATGATTTGGCAAGCCTGGCCAAATGTGCTACACCTCTGATATGCTTTACTTATCTCAGGACTTCATGGCTTCTAGTACTGGTATGTTGAGACAGTTACTTTGTCCCTTTCATTCCATGTTTGAGATTGTGCTGACATGTCATTTACTACTAGCTTCCCACCAAGTGTATTGCATCGCTCCAAATATCTCAGTGCTATATATTGTCGGAAACGGTTGTAACTTTGGTATGTATACTTTGTGTTCGCGCCGAATCATCATAGCCGTGTTCTCCAACGCAAAGTGCATCACAACTGTTTTGTTTCCTTGATTGAGACGTAGCCGCCTGGCATACTTATTAGTGGAGTCATAATTATAAGCGGGAACTCACCTGGTTATATTATGTTGCAACACGAAGCTCCGGACCAAATGGATGAAAGGCCAAGATGGTGTGTGATTATATAACCGAGTTTTCCGAAATAGGAAGGTGTATACAATCGTTCTCGTGCGCATGGCGACGTTGCGCAGAACCACCATGGTCGCCCTGTCTATGGGGAGTGGCAACCTGTGCCAGGTTTGAACTCCGCATGGGAGGTGGCGCAAATGATGGGGTTACTATATCCGGCACTGGACGCTCAATTAGCGCTCATCTACGATGGTTATATTCGTACAGCTCGGTACAACAACTGTAGCTCTTACTTTGAGTGAGGAAAAATGAAAAGGATCTCTATGGAAGTATTATTTCTGGAATGGATTTATCAATTTCATACAACAGGTGCTATATTCCCCACTGAACACCGGGCCAAGCTTGGTTAAACGAATTCTATTCCAAAGATATCATTCAGCATGGTACAAACAAATGAATGCCAGGTTTGAAATTTTATTTGACATGTTTCCTGTGAAGAATTCCGCTCAACGGATGTCAGAGGCTTATGAGCGCTTACACGACCTGATCAGGCCAACGCGCCCAACACATCGCGTCGGGCGGCGGAACACAGCGATGCGGCGGTCTGAGTGGGCGGGAATGGCTCTGTTGATGTTGTCACATATCATAAAGTTGAACAGAATTTGAAATATACTCATGGTTCGTGCGAGTCACCCTGTATTCCTCTGGACCATCGTTCAAAGTGTTCGTGTGGCAAGATTACTACTTCGGGTTGAGATTACAGATGTGATCAGAATTACATAAGCGGACACTTTCCCAACCGCGGTTGCCCCTCCCCACACTGTCTACCTCCCGAGCAAAACCTGAACGGCGGGTACATCACGATACTCTCTATTTCCCCGATGGAGACGTAGTCCTTTCTGCATGTTCCGCGTGCATCGCTTCCTCCTGAAGCACAACTCTGTCTTCTTCTCCGACATGTTTTCTTTGCCGGCTCCGCAAAGACCAAACCCTAACGAAGTGTATGATGGCGTGCCTCTTGTTCCCATGCAAGATAGCGCGACCGATCTCGCCAGTCTGCTCAGTGCCCTGTACAGTCCCGCGTGCGTACTCTTCACTGAACGCGTATCCTCGACGCGTCGCCCTGATCTCGATTTGACATCACTTCATTCCAGTGCGCTGCCGTTCAAAAACATGGATCCCAATACACCATTCCTTATCAAGGGAATTCTCCGCCTCGCCGTCAAATACACGATGGATCCCCTCCGCGCCCGTATCCTCGAACACTGGGCTGCCGACTGGCCTTCCACGCTCATAGAGTGGGACCGTTTCAAGCGTGATGTCGCTGCGGCGAAGGTGCGCCATACCAATGTTCGGGACGGGAAGATCGACGGCCTCTACCTCGACGATTGCATCCCCGAGCCCGCCATCGCGATTCGTGTTGCGCAGGACTTCGGCTGTCCCGAGGTCCTACCTGCGGCGTACTACCGCGCCGCGTGCACACCTGCCGACCACGACTGGACGAGAGCGCGACAGGAGATGAGGTGGATATTAACCCAGGGTGGCTGTACGGTGCGCTGGGAGCTGCTTGACCATGCGGACCTCATGCGCATCCTCTCCGGACGAGAATATCTGTCGACCGTATTCGGGAAGATCGAGAAGGCCCTCCGGCCCATTGCTGATGTCGACTGCGGTGAAGAGATGTGTCAGCGTGTGCGAATGCATCAGAAAGACGAGGTCCTGCCGGAATACCAGGGAAGATTTGATGCACTGGGGGCTATTGATGCCTGTCTCCAGCGAGAGTACGCTCTCCTCGATGAGTACAAGCCGCAGAGCCTGTGTGAGGAATGTAGGGAAGAGCAGGAGTTCAACTTGGACATCGAGAAGTACATTATTTGGGACCGTTGGCGACTACAACTTTGGAACCGGTAGTGTATTGCTCTAAATATTTCCCAGCGTTGTATCGTCTGAATTTGATGTAAGTTTGGTATCTAGTTCCTATGTTTTCTATTTACTTAACCAGAATCATCATGGCCGCATTCTCTTGACCCCAGGCGTGATGACTGTGGTCGTGACTACTTTCACATGACCTGTGACAGCTCGTTGTCACGGTCAGCTCCCTGAGTCCCTGCGTAGTTAGTACTTTAGGAGTCCTTGAGCAGAACGACGATGGCTGCGCCGACCCCTTCCCGAGCGACACCTGAACGCCGTATGCACCATAACACTTTATATTTCCCCGACGGAGATATAGTTCTCTCTGCACTCGTCGATCCTGTCCAGGAAGAGGGCATTCTCATCCATCCCCGCCAGATGTTCCGTGTGCATCGCTTTATCCTGAGACGCAACTCCCTCTTCTTTTCCGACATGTTGTCCTTGCCAGCTCCGGAAGCTCTCGACGCGAACGAAATGTACGACGGCGTGCCCCTTGTCCCCATGCAGGACAGCGCGACCGACCTCGCCAGTCTGCTCAATGTCCTGTATGATCCCACGTAAGTCCTCGTCCACAAACGCGTCTTTTCGACGCGCTACGTCTCAGCACTCATGTATACGCGTCTGTTGCGTTCACAGGCGCTGCCGTTCAAGCACAAGGACCCCAATACCCCTTTCCTGATCCGGGGAATCCTCCGCCTCGCCGTCAAATACGACATGAACCCTCTCCGCGCCCGCATCCTCGAGCACTGGGCCGCCGACTGGCCCCGCACACTCGCGGACTGGGACCACTTCGAGAGCGACATCGCCCTCATGAAGGCGCGCTACGACAACGCGCGCGACGGGAAGCTCGACGGGCTCTTCTTCGACGACCACTTCCCCGAGCCCGCCCTCGCCATCCGCGTCGCGCAGGACTTCGGCTGCACCGACATCCTCCCTGCCGCGTACTACCGCGTCGCGTGCGTCTCCGTCAAGCACGACTGGACGCGTGCGCGCGCCGCGGAAGCCCCGCTGACAGTGACAAGCCCGCTGGTGCGCGGCGAGTTCACCGCGCGCTGGGAGCTGCTCGACCATGCGGACCTCGTGCGCGTGCTCGCCGCGCGGGAGTTCCTGTCGAGCACGTTTTTCCACCTCGCGGACGCGCTCAAGACGGACCCCGAGTGCGACAACGTCGCGTGCGAAAATGTGCAGGCGCACCTGCGGGAGGCGGTCGTACCGCGGTACCAGGCCCGGTCCGACGTGCTGGGCGCCATCAACGCCTGCCTCAAGCTGGCGTACAAAGCTGAGGAGTTCGGCTCGGGGTATATTATGTGTCAGGCCTGCAAGGGGGAGCAAGACGACCAATTGAATTACTGGAAAGGGATCATTTGGCGCGATTTCCAGACCAGCTCTGTTTGTGATTTGTGTTGTAGTGGTGGTACGTCAAGTCAATCCTGTACATGCATGCCCCATGCTAACATGGGTGTCGACCACTGAAAGCAGGACCCTGACCAGGCCGGTCCTTGGGTTAGATGGCTTGGCTTTAGAAGAATGGAGTGGTTGTTGTTGTACTTTCTATGTCGTGTACCTGGATGCGGAAGACAATTTTCCGCACTCATATGGTAAGTCCTGTGTACTCTTGTGAGTAATTCACCCTGAGTAGTTTCCTCATAGAACTGCTTCAGTCCTCCCCCTAACTTCGCGGTGGGACACATGTGTACCTTATTGATGCTAAGACACCGGGCGTCAGGTGCTGGTTCTGTCCCGCGTCATCTGGTATGCATCTCTGGCATGGTATCGCTTGAGAATCAATGCGAATGTCGCAGGATATCTGTCTGTTCCTAAGGATCACATCGATTGCAAGACACATTCGTGTATAATGTCACGCAGATCACCCAATCCAAACACACGATTCCTGCGACAGACGTGTCTCGTTTAGATGGGCTGTCATCCACGTTCGACAAGATTGAACACGACTTACTAAGAGATAAACACGGCGCGCGTGCGGATCCCGTGAGATGGGCTAGTGTTCACCACCAAGCTTACGCCCTATTAAATGCATCGTCTCCGTCTGGTGAGCGCGCGGTGGAAGTATCGCTGACACCCTGCTCCTGGGGGTTATCCCGCGACTTCCTCGGACGTGCAGCCTCGATCAAGTGCTGGAACTCCGCCTTGTTCGCCTTCTGCAGCACCAGGACAAAGTCAGTGCCATCTGCACACCACCGGGCCGGTCGGGGGGGCAGACGCACCTGGTAGGCGACGGTGTCGGCCACCGTCTGCTTCTTCGTCTTCTGCTCGTCCTCCCACTTTTTGAGGTCTCGCCGGAGCTGCTCAGCAGTCTTGCGTTGCGCAGGCGCGTGGTCCACGTTCGCGTTCCACATCATGACCCACCTGTCGAGGACAACATCAGTGAGGTGCGCCACTCGTGATAGTGATAGGCCAACGCGGCAGTGCGACATACTTCGCGTGTCGCCTGGTGCGGGCAGCCGGGTGGCCGGTTGTCGGGAGACCGTGCTCGGCCAGGCGCTCCTGCAGCATCTTTGCGGACAGGACATCGTAGTTGACTTTGGGGAGGTATCCTGGATCCGAGTCTGCGGACTCGGACCTCGCCCTCCGGGGCACGTCACACGTATCGTTAGCCGGGTTGGGGAGACGACGGGTGTGAGACGCTGTGGTACCTTTCCCTCTGTTTGCCCTTGCGGGATGGCGACGACGGCGCGCCGCCGTTCAAGAGCCTGGACCACTGTTCCTTCTGCCTGCCCTTGGAGGCCGCAGGACCGCCGTGCGACGACAATGTGAACGTCTCGGACTGGCATTTGCTGTCGAGGTGCTGATTGATCATGTCATGATGAACTTGCTGCTGGCAGACGGGACACAGCACAACTGCAGCATGCAGGTGAGTCACAGTCTCACAGCGTAGATCGAGAGGCACACACTGTCGCGATCCTGTCCATGGGATGTATGTATATTACCGGGTTGTGTATTCGGCTCGTGGTGAGCTTCGGGCATGCCTGACCACACGATCAGCAAAGTCGAAGGGCATGCGCCAAAGAAGGACAACCTTTAACTTGGGATATGCTTGTGAAGTGCTTTGAGGGACGGCCGACGACCTGCACCTGGTCTCCAGAACTGTCGCTCGCGGATCGCCCCCGTTTCCTCTTCCTGGCCATGTGCGGCGCGTCCGCTTGTACTACAGGCCGCGGAGAACTTGTGCGACGCGCTGCTTCATCCTTGGATAGGCGCAGCACAAATTCCCTAAATCCAGCGCTTCAGATCCTCTCGAGACTGACTGACTATACCGCGAGACACGGACCTGGCCGACCCCCATGCTTTCACGGCATCCTCCAAGGCCGGATTCTTCCTGAGGTGGATCTCGGACGCGTTCTGTCGGCAGCTGGGACATTCTGGTTTGTCGGGAAGAACAGAGCGTATGCACTGCAGGATGTTGAGCGACGTGGCAATGCGTGCCGGCGTTGGGGACGTACGAGAGAGCAATAGCAATGGCCGCAGGTCAACATCACAGGTGCCTCGTAGAATTCGCGACAGATACTGCACCTCAGTGCGTCGTCGAGCTGACGCAGCCCCGGTGCGAGCGGTTGCGGGGGGAAGTCGGACGGGTCTTGCACGTCGGAACTCAACAGATTCTGGCGAGTGCTTGTGGCCATGGGTTCGCTAGAGGATCTGTCGGATATAAGCACAATGGCAGGGCAATTTCTGATGATTTTCTTGCGAGTTGACTTGCTGGTGGCCGAGTGATGAACTCGAGGTGGCTGTTGGATCAGACGCGTCTGCAACGGGATCGCGTGAACGTGACCCGCGACAAAGCGCTTGCCACAAACAAATCGACAATATTAATGGCAACTTGCTCGTCAATGTCTTCCAATCAACCAGTCTTGCAAGTTATATACAGGATATCACAGCAGACAGACGATATGGACATATGAGCGGCACGTATTAGCACGATGATAGTACGTCTGCAAAGTCATCGCGGCGAGTCATACAGTCATGTCTCGAATAAATCAAAATCAATGTTCAGCTCACGGGTCCATGATGAGTGAAGTGTCTTATCGACGATCCTTGCAGAATGCGAAACCCAATGGGCCGGCATTGGACACACCTTGGCGCTTGCACCCTTTTCCTCCGCAAATTGGATCCAAGCAAATATGATGACCAATTGCGAGAAACGATTGAATTCTACATGAGAAACACTCAGACTGAGTTACTACCAGGGACAAACGGAAAGGCGGACCTTCTAAATGCAGGAAACCTGTCTGGACCGCGACCAGATGTGGTACACATATACACAAACTACAATAACCTACCACTTACTCTACTACACTGTTCCTGGATCCAACCATTCCAATCCTTGGATTGAGTGACTTCCGCCTTAGACCTAAGTACAACTGAATGCCAGTGTTAACATTCTGTACCAATGGAGGTGATGGAACGGTTCCCCAGACGCACCGACACACCGACATGCCTAGAAGCAGGCAGCATATCACAAGCCAAGTGCTGAGGGCCACTGCCTCCAAATTGTCTCCTTGAGCATCTCCATAGCGCTATCCTGATCATCACTGCACACTGAGCACAGTCTTTGCAGCCCGTCAGGAAATTGGTATTCCCGTTGCAGACACATGTTGATGGCACCCAGTGCGTCGAACTTGGAATCGTACCGGAGCAGGATCTGGCCCTTCAACTGCCTCCGCACGTGCTCGCACCGGATTTCTGAGTCGCAGCACAACGCCAGAGGCGGTTCCCTGATTGAATCCACGATCCCACAGAACTTTTGCGACAGGTAGTCGCGCCCTGAGAGAACTCGCATAAGGTCCCCGTGGTCGAGCAGCTCCCAGCGCACTGACATTTCGCCGCTGGACAACCCAGGCCGACTGTGTCCCGAACCCTCTCGCATGCGTTTCCAGTCGTTTGCGGCGGGCGCACATGCGACACGATAGTACGCTGCAGGCAGAATCTCTGGGCAGCCGAAGTCCTGTGCGATGCGAATCGCACTGGCTGGCTCGGGGAAGCGGTCATCGACGTAGAGATCGTCGACCACACCGTACGGTGAGAGGATGTGATTCTGCAACGTCGAATCGATGTCCCTCTGGAGGCGGTCCCATTCCACGAGCGTTCGAGGCCAATCGAAGGCCAGATGTTCGAGGAGACGAGCGCGGAGGGGGTCTATAGCGTATTTGACGGCGAGACGAAGAATGCCTCTAATTAGGAACGGGGTATTGGGGTCCATGCGCTTGAACGGCAAAGCGCTGGAAACGACATTGGCATACGAAAATTCAGATTACGTGTCGAAAAGACACATGGTGAAGAGGACATACGTGCATGGGTTATACAGTACATTGAGCAGGCTGGCTAGGTCGCTCGCGCTGTCTTGCATGACAACAACAGGCACACCTTCATACATTTCGTTGACGTCGTGCTCTTGAGGAGTAGGTAAAGCTAACATATCAGAGAAGACTGGAGAATTCTGCTTCAGGATGAAGCGATGCACGCGGAACAACTGCTGAAGATCAATGAGAACATGACGGTCTTCTGGCACTGAATACATCGGTGCAGATAAGACTATGTCTCCGTCAGGGAAGTAAAGCGTGTCATGATGATCCCGCCACTGGACCAGTCCTCGAGAGGCGGATGGCGCGGCCATGATGATTACGAGCAAGCTTAAGTACCACGATAAGAAAAATTGCGCTTCAGTATTTCCAGAGGAACGAAGTGTCGCAAATCACGTGGAGACCACGAGTAAGTTTTATTATTCAATCTGTTCGTCATACGGATTCATACCCTTTTATTTGACTCCAACATACAGGCCAACATCACACTGGTGCCTCGAGTAGAATTCGCGCGACAGATACTGCACATCAGTGCGCCGTCAAGCTGACGCTGCCCCGGTGCGAGCGGTTGCGGGGGGGAGTGGGACGGGTCTTGCGCATCGAAACTCGATAAATTCTTGCAAGTACTTGTGGCCATGGGTCCGCCGGCGAATCTGTCGGATATAATCACAACGGCTTTCTTGCGAGTTGTCGGGCAGCACACGACACCAGTATAGTACATCTGCAATTTAGAAATTATCGCGGAAAACCTGTCTGGTCCGCAACCAGATGTGGTACGCATACAAAAAAGATAGATGCTGCAACAAGCTACTACTTACTCTACTGTTCCTGAATTGAGCCATCTCAGGCCTTGGATTGAATGACTTCCAGTCTAGACCTGAGTACGACTGGACGCCATTGTTAACAATGGAGGCGACGGAACGGCTTTCCAGACGCACCGACACACCAACATGCCTGGAAGCAAGACAATATATCACAAGTCAAGTGCCGAGGGCCAATGATCCCAAATATTCTCCTTGAGGGGCTCCATCGCGTTATCCTGGTTATCCTTGCACTCTGAGCATAGTCTCCGCAGCCCGTCCTGGAATTGATACTCCCGCTCCAGACACGCGTTGATGGCACCCAGTGCGTCGAACTTGGAATGGTACCGTAGCAGGATCTCGTCCTTCAACTGCGTCCGCACGCTCTGGCACTGGCCTTCAATGGCGTAGCACATCCCCGGAGGCGGTTCCCTGATAGCCTCCACGATCTTGCAGAACATGCGCGACAGGAAGTCGCGCCCTGCGATAACTCGCATGAGGTCCGTGTGGTCGAGCAGCTCCCAACGCACTGTCAGTTCGCCGCTAGACAGCCAAGGCCCACCGTGACTGTGTCCCGCTCGCATGCGTTTCCAGTCGTTTGCGGCGGGCGTACACGCGACACGATAGTACGCTGCAGGCAGAATCTCTGGGCAGCCGAAGTCCTGTGCGATGCGGATCGCACTGGCTGGCTCGGGGAAGCGGTCATCGACGTAGAGGTCGTCGACCACCCCATGCGGTGCGAGGATGTGATACTGCCACGTCGACTCGACATCCCTCTGGAGGCGGTCCCATTCCATGAGCGTTCGAGGCCAGTCGGAGGCCAGATGTTCGAGGAGACGAGCGCGGAGGGGGTCTATAGCGTATTTGACGGCGAGACGAAGAATGCCCCTAATTAGGAGCGGGGTGTTGGGGTCCATGCGCTTGAACGGCAAAGCGCTGGAAACGACATAAGCACATGTAATTTCAGATTAAGCGTCGAAAAGATACATGGTGAAGAGGACATACGTGGAGTTATACAGGACATTGAGCAGGCTGGCCAGGTCGCTCGCGCTGTCTTGCATGACAACAACAGGCACACCTTCGTACATTTCGTTGACGTCGTGCTCTTGAGGAGTAGGTAAAGCCAACATATCAGAGAAGACTGGAGAATTATGCTTCAAAATGAAGCGATGCACGCGGAACAACTGCTGAAGATGGACGAGAACGTCGTCTTCTTGCACTGGATCCATCGGTGCAGATAGGACTATGTCTCCGTCAGGGAAGAAAAGCGTGTCATGATGAACCCGCCGCTGGGGCGGTCCTCGAGAGGCGGATGGCACAGCCATGATGGTTACGAGCAAGAACAGCTTACCTCCTTAACGACATACAATTGCACTTGACCAGATTCAGAGGAGCGAAGATGTCGCAAATCACGTGTAGTCACCCTGGACGATTCGTACCCTTTCATTTGATTCCATCATACAATATCAATACCTCTCTATCCCATGTTCTCGGTATAACACACCCCGCGGGCCACACGTCAAAAGTCATCCTCGGCCGGCGGCTGAAACTCCTGCAGATGGAGCATCATCTCGCGCAGCTCTGCCTCCGCAAATACTGCCGCCTCCTTCGCCACTGTCAGCTTCTTCTCCAGCTCGTCCGCGGTCATGGGCCTCATCGCGCCGTCGACGGTCACCATCCCGATGTGGTCGAACCGTTGCAGAGTGTTACCCACACGCGGCATAAACCCATGCACGTCCCACCCGTTGTCGTTGAACGACAGGACCGCGCGCACGGCAGCCGTGTTGATATCGCGGTGCAGTTCCTCGAGCTTCGACAGCTGCACCTCCATCCATCGTGCCCGCCGCTCTAGTGCGAGGGTCAGCGCGGCGACCTCGTCTTCCTTGCCTTGGCCATTGTGATCGTCCCCGCCGTCGTCCAAGAAGTCGTCACCCTTTAACATGTCCCGAAGGACACCGTCGAAGGAGGAGTTGTCGTCCCAGGTCTTGCGCGGCAGCAGTCGGAGCAGATCCGAGATTGTCTGCGTCAGGGTCTCTAACAACTGCTGGAAAGACGACACAGCATTGTCGATCGATCCAGAGGGCATGTTGTTCGTGAAGGAGCCTCCGCCGACTGAGAGCGCGGATAGAGCATGGACGAGCGGCCCGTACTCCAAAGGCATCTTCGCAGCGGGATTGATCTTCTGAACGTCGAAGAACGGATGATTCGTGATGTTCATCCAAGGGAATTGTACGTCAAGCTCTGCCAGGAGGCTGGTGACGGAAGCCGGCTGGCTAGGGAATGTCATGTCGATGGAGTGAGAACGGGAATTGCTGGAACTGCTTCCCTGTGTACGGACATCAGGAAACTGGGGAGCATCCGACGTCGCCGCGGAAGGGAGTGCGGAGCCAACGTCCGCACTAGCCTCCTCCCGTGGGATCTTGATAGACTTCGTAGATGGCTTATTCTTCTTCGGCATCTTCTGCATGATAGGCACCTGAGCAATGCTGTCGAGCACCACAACCGGGGGAGTGACCTGCTTGGTTGCTAGGACTCGCCGGCCAGGAGTCTTGTCTATTTGAGGAGAGCTTGCTGTGGACGGCGGTCCGGAACCTGCAGGCATAACGGGCTTCCCTGTGATCGCGTCCTTGGCGAGCGTGGCCTGCTCTTTTTGCTTTTGCAGACGCTCGTTGTCAATCTGCTCCTGCTCAGCCCGCTCCCTCTCCAGTCTATCCTTCTCCGCCCTCTCCGCCTTCTCCCTTGCCTTCTCACGTTCCACCTTCTCATTCGCCACCCGCTCCTCCTCAGCCACCTTCTCCTTCTCAGCCTTCAACACAGCCGCCTTCTCCTTCTCCGCCGCTTTCTCCAGCGCGATTCGCTCTTTCTCCGCTGCTTTCACTGCAGCTTTTTCCTGGGCCAGCCGTTGTCTCTCCGCCGCACGCTCCGCAGCCGCAGCCTTCTTCGCTACCTTGCGTGCAGCCTTGGCCTCCGCCTCACTCCCAGGCGCCGGGACTGCTTCCGGCACCTGCTCTGACTGCTGTTCGCGGCGCGCAGGCTCTGCAGCCGGGAGCGCAGGGAAGTCTGAAGAGGACAATGCAGGGGAGGGGGCGAGAGAGGGAGAGGGAGACGTCGACACTGTATAAACACAAACGCACAACAGACACGGGCACAAACGAAACAACAGGAATGTATCAGCATCGGGACCCTGCCGGGGACGGAGGCACAGCGCGACGAGAGATGCGGAAGACAGAGGACGGCCGTGCCACGCGGCATTGGATCAGGGCCGGTGGTACAGTTTCCGCACTGAAAGCACGGCGCTCGGTACACTGTCCTGGGACTCTCTCCCCTATGAAGAACGGAAAGACGACTCACCCTGTGCGGATCCGTTCTGTGATACCTCCAGGTTCGGCGACGGGCCGCCGCTCGAGTGGTAGCCGTGCGGGATCGCAGGACTTCCCTGGTGGCCGTCCGCAAACGACAGTCCAGGGGGAGGCCCGTATCCCAGATGACTTGACGAGTAACTCTCGGCCAAAGACATCGAATTTGCGAAAGCTGCTTCGTGCGATGCCTGCGCGAGGATGGGCGACGCCAATCTCGCAGACATGATTGCAGGATCGGTGAACGGCTGACTTGCGTGATACTTGTATCCGGCGTGATCTATATCATACAATGACGATTGGTACAATAGAGTACAAGTCCGGGACGGGGAATGTGATACATGGAGGGGACAAACAGAACGTCAACAACGTAGCAGCACATTCATGCAGACAAGAGCATCCTACCAGACGACCCATTGCGCATATTTGCACGACTGGAATTGATGAAGTCCCTGAGTTGTGCCTCGCTCAGACCAGAATCGAAGGGCTGGAACCGGCCAGGCTGCTGCTGTAGACTATAGGGAGACTGGGCCTGCGCCTGCTGAGCTAGAGGGGAGCTCATCGCGGAGCTACTCTGATGCTGCGTGTAGTCATGGTGCTGACGGTTCTGGAGCGACCATTGGGGAGAAGCGCGCGGCGCCGGCGACGGCATTTCAGACGAGCTGTAGTACGGCATATGCGCTACGTTGTCGCCGTTACCCAGAGGAGACGTCGGATGGAGTGACGAAGACGTGGAACCTTGTCGCCCTCGCGCAAAGCCGAACCGCGAGACTTTCCGCTCTTCATCCAATGGAGAGTATCGCCGGGTAGGAGCATCCTCCGTAGTCTCCGCTGCGAATGGGTTGAACGAGCCTGTGTAGCTTGAACCCCCTGTCGACTGGCGCTCGACCGCTGGCGACCTTGTCGACAAAGGGTCGTATATAGACCGGTGCTGATGAGGATAAGAGAGGCCCGGTGGCGCCATTAACGGATTCGCCGGTGGGACGCCTTGCCTTAGAGCCGGGAAGGCGTCCAGGAATGTACCTTGGAACGGAATCGCAGCCTCGGCGTCCAGATCTGAGAGCACCAAGGCACTCTCCTGTTCGTCTCCTGCAAGCGCGGGGTCCAGATTAAAGCTGAACCCGCCATTACCGTCCGCGCCGCTAAGAGTCTGCAACATGCGATCAAAGTCCGGGAACGGACTTGTCTGAGCGACAGACTGAGGGACCTCCCGCCGTGCTTTGAGGTCCTCCATTAGAGCCAGCGCCTGGGTCGACATCTGATATGACGACTGCGACGATTGCAGAGACAACTGTGGCGGTATCGATGTATCAGCCGCCGGTCGTACCGGTGGTGGTAGGCCCGGCGGTGCGGAAAGACCTGGCGGTGCCGCAGGCAAACCAGGGGGAACAGATGGCACGTTGGGGGCAACGTCACGAACAACGGGCGACTTCGTAGACGCGCCATCTTGCCCAGCTGAGCCATCCGATTCCACTGTACCAGACGATGCGGGACGTGATGCCGCCGGTACTGGCGGCGGAGCTGTCTCTTTCTGTTTCGCTGTCTTCGCAGGTGTGACAGGCCGATTGCTCGTAGGTCCCGCAGGAGTCGCAGGACGAGATGTAGACGCCTGCGATGGCGCCTTCCCTGTACCGGCCTTGCGCTCTCTGCCGCGCGGTTCTGGAGTTGAAGGACCTCCTGCTGATCCTGGGCGCTGCTGCCGAGTTGTCGCCGTCGTCGCACCGCGTCGTGTTTGTCGCCCAGGTGGAAGTTGATTGTTTGCATTGGTATTGTTATGAAGCGCGGTAGCAGTTAGACTAGTCGGTACTTTGCTCGCCCATGATGCCCCACGCGGCAGAGCAGCTGAAACCGAGAGTGAACATTACATAACAATAACAAAGAACGGGTTTACCATCGGTTTCATCGGATTTACGAGTGACCGTCGTGGTTCTCGCCCGCGTCTCCGTATCCTTCATTGTATGTTTGCTGTGCCAAAATTAGTGGGGACTTAACATCGAGTATCAAGGCACGCACAGCGTTGTCAGATCTTCCTTCGTAAAGCAATCCTTCTCATCACCCCATTCATGGAGATTCATACAACCATGGTCGGGACAAGATACGCCGCGAAGGAAGGTCATGCAATATTTGGTCGTTCCATAGCTCGCACGCATGACCTCTTGGCCGCCACCAGGAGACGGCGCACCATCGACAGCTGCAATCGCGCGTGCAGCGTCCTCACGTCTGTGGTACGTGATATATAGGCCGACCACGGGCGCACGGCCACCCGGCGGCGTGCGTTTCACAATCACGATCTTGGAGATCTTCCCATACTGTCCGAAGTATTCGTTCGACCGCAAGGTGGGGATAAGCTACCGAGCGGTTAGGCAATTTCGATGGAGCCGCTCCGGAACAGACTCACCTCTTCTTTCGCAAACCTGGGCCCGATACCAATGACATACGCTACGTTGCGCTGCACGACGCGCACATTGGCGAGGTGGCGCCTGTTCAGGGCGTCGAGCTCCTTGCGCTCCCGCTCCCTCTGCTTCTTCTGCTGCGTTAAGCGCTTATGACTAAGCGCGGAGGAATGGAAGTCAACATGGGGCAATTCAGAGCAGGCATGAAGGGCGGAGAAGCGAGGCTGAGAGAGCATACACGGACTGAAAGACACTTACTCCTCTTTGTTGATAGGCTTGAACTGGACAGCATCGTCGGTGTACTCCCGCCTGCATGCAGGGCATCTGCCGTTCAGGTTCTCCTTGATGTGGTGCCAGCAGAAGCGGCAAATCTAGGCACCAGGATCATAAGCAACTGCACCCGTTGCTGCGGCGAGAAGTAGCCTACTTGGTAACCACACGGGCAAGGTTTGAAATTGAGGTCTGAGATATCCATCTCCTCAAGACAGAGCGGGCACTCTGCATCCTCCTGCTCGCCCATACGCTGCATCAGCGCGAGTCATAGAGTGAAAAGATGGACTGCACTCACTGCCTCGTCGTCGCTCCAATACGCGTCCTGCACTCCGGCAAGAACGTGCGACTTGGATTGTGCGGAGACGCTGGTAGCGTGCAGCGCCGGAGCGGGGAGTGGAGAGTGGGTGTGGACTCTGGTAGACATTGGTGGTACGCGTGTGGTGTGCGTGGTTGAATGCAAAGGGCAGGACGGGGGAGTGGGAGGACTTCTGTAATGAACGCGACAAACAGGCGCCGCCCTTTTACCAGGGTGGCGTGCAAACAATAGGCGCAAACAACGTTAGGCGCCGGCTCAACAAGGCCAGACTTCGAATTCGAGTCTCAGTCGGAGACCTCGTGCTTATTGTGGATCCGTCTGCGCCCATGAACGTATGGGATGCTTCGCTTTATCTCACTGTTCCGCCTAAGCTCCATGGTCCATGCACATGGGGAGCCAGTCGCAGATCTGCACTGTCTAATGTCTTCGTTTTACATCCACGCCCGGACTCAATGCGGGTCCAATTGAACGCTGCTGTTCACTAAGTCCCTCACTCGCGCTTAACATCGGAGTCGCAGGCGCATCTTCACATATGTACAGGGTCCGTCTTAGCTATGTCGACGCACATATGGCTCGCGTGACTGCAACGCATAAGAAGATCAGTACAACTTCGGCATTGCATACAACCACAGCACTCACCAGTTGAGGTATCATATGACAATCGTCCAAGGAGCCATCCGGCATTTGCACATTTGCACCCTGGTGATATGCATCTACCGTGCAAAAGAGCAATATGATAGCAAAGGATACAGGAGGGTATGTCGGGAGGTAGGGACGCGATGTACGACGCTATAGGTCGAAATCATCATCGTCATCAAGACCGCCCTTCCTCCGCTGGAACTGGGCGAGAAAGACCGCATTGGCGCATATCGACGGATGCCAGGAAAGGACAAGACACTCACTACGATGGCTCCCTTCTTTGGGCCCTTCGGTTGCGCTTCTTCCGCCTACGACAGCAGGCATAAGCTCACTTCACAATATTGATTTTCGTGGCAAACACACCTGCTCCAAGAGTTCGATAAGCTGGTTCTCGCTAACTCGTCCGCGCAGCTGTCCCGACTGCGCCATACGCAACAATATCGCCTCGATTTGTCGTGATCGATCAGGACTGACAAGTGAAATACGCGCCACTGTGCCCGTTCCGAGGACATCCAGGGAAGACACGGACAGATTGCCATAGCAGAGATTCAGGGACCCGCATACAGCGAGAGTAATAGCACGGCATACATCGTTCTCGTGCGGCGGAGTCGAGCACGGTCGCTAGCAGGGTTCTCCGCATCTCTTCTTCTGCTGCTGCCTGCTTTCCGTCGTCTTCTCTGCCTGCGCCCTCTCCTGCCCCGCCCCGAGGAGTCTGCTGCAGTTGGTTCATTCGTGCGGCGCGAATCGCAGCGAGCTCGGGATCCTCCATCGTTCAGGCTAGTTGGGATACAGAGAGTTGGTGGGATTCAGTAGTTCAAGCCGATAGATAGAGCAAATGGTATAGAAATACAGATCGTGGCGGCGGCGCAGGCAATTGCTGGGGATGGCAGCGTCACATTCGTTGTGAGAGCTGTGACAGACTGTGACCGAAGAGGGTCACAAGTTCTCCTCTCCTCCGATCGACTGCTCGCAGCAGGTGTACATGCGGTACAGTCTAGCCTAAGTACTCTCAGTATTCTAGACAAGCTGATTCTCCGCAACAATCCATGACCGTCGTCGCCGTCACCGCAACGTACTAACTTGCATAGCCATGCTGCCTTGTGTGCATAGCCCAGGCCCCCAGCCACCCGTCGAGTCAAATTCCCCCAATTTGGTGTGCAGCGCCCCAGCAACGATGCCTCTCAGCCGGGCCCGCTAGAGAAACAACGTTGCAAAGGTCTTTGTCCCGCGTCCCTACATATAGGAAGCTCGGCTACCGCGCCTTTGGGCTGCACCGACAGATGCCTCTCATGCCCTCCTTTCTCCGGCGGCGCAAGGACTCCAACGCGAAGCGCGCGAACGGCGAAGGCGACGTAGACGATGTCGCGCACAGGGTCGCGATGCTCGCCGTGGTCGACCCGCAGGAGAGCGGTGCGAGAGTCCATCAAGGCCAAGGCAGCGCGTTCGTGGGCGGGTTCCGCACCGGGGCGCACGACGTGGACACTCGCGCGAAGGCCCTTCCGCCGAGGCCCCCATACGGCGAGGAGGTGCGCCCCGCGTCCGAGTACGCGTTCCCGATGCCCGCGTCGTTCACTCCGGACCCGCTCCCACAGCCCCCCCGCATGTCGATGCCCGTCCCCATCCCGCACCATGCCCATAGACCGCCCATGTCCATGACGATGCAGCATGCGCTCTCCTCCCAACTCGTGCCGTCTGACTTCTCCCACCCCCCGCACGGTCTGAGGCCGCCCGCCCCTGACGTAGCGATGCGTCCACACTCCGATCCCAGTGTCCCTTTGCGCCCCCCTTCCCCACCAGCAACCCCACGGCGCCCCGCGCCGCCTGTCCATGCTCCCAACTCGGCACCGTCCAAGTCCATCTCAGCACGGGGCGGACCTGCGTCTTTGCAGCCCGCCCCGCCGTCCCGCCAGCGCTCGGCGTCCGTCCCGCCCCCGAACGAGACGACGGTGCAGTGCAGTGGGACGACGCGCTCGGACGCGCGGTGCCAGAAGCGCGTGCGCGTGCGCACGCCGCTCGCGCGCCTTGGTGCGGATGCAGACGCGGAGCTCCCGCAGTACTGCCACCAGCACGCGAAGAAGGTGCTCCAGCCGACGTGCTTCCGCCTGCGGGTCGTCGTGCACGGGCGGGACAAGGTGGAGTTCAAGGGTGCGTGCGCTGTGTGCAGAATGGGCCGAGCGCTCACCGTGCGGGCAGATTGGATCCCGGAGTACCTGCAGGCTGCGACGCAGGCGAACCTGCGCGTCGAGATGGAGCGCCCGCTCTCGGACGCGGACGTCGATGGCTACATCTACGCGTTCGAGATACGGGGTGCGTTCTGCTGTTCTCTGTCGGCTTATCACCGTTGACGCTGTGCAGATCTGTCTGCGCCAGACCAGCTTAGCATCAAGGTTGGGCGCGCAGTGAAGGTCACGAAGCGGATCGAGCAATGGAGCAAACAATGCGGGTCCAAGGAACAGATTCTGTACGGGTTCTGGCCGTGGAACGTGCCCGCGGACCAAGTCACATTCATGAAGGGCCGCGTGCGCGTGGGCAAGGCAGGCAAGTGGTGCCACCGGGTAGAGCGACTCGTGCATCTCGAGCTCGCGGACCTCGCGATGAATGAACCGTATCTGGACCCGCATTTTCCCAATGTGCAAGTGTCTGACACAGGGACATCTGCGCGTGCGGTGCAAAGGAAGCCATGCGAAGACTGTAAGTTGCTGCGTCACACTGACTCACTGTATCCATATTGATCGACGTGGGTGCAGGCGGTACTGTGCATCGAGAGATCTTTACGTTTACCCGGGCACAACGCGGTCGCTTCAAGAATCAGGAATGGGATTTGATCGTGAAGCCAGTTATAGAGAAGTGGGGTCGGTTTGTGGAACAGTATCTGCGCCGCGAGGCGGAGGATGAGTAGTCGCTCGATTCCGAGTATTTGTGTCGTGTCGCGCCATGCGTTGTTGTTGTTTGCATGTCTATGTAGTGTATGGACAGGACTGCTATAGTGTACCAATTGGAGCAGATTTGCGATGCGCATGAGGCGGTGGCAGGGTTCCCGATGCGGTGCCTATTGTGCTCGTGTGAGGCACGTGACCGCGTCTGAACAAAAGAGTCGCGAACGCGTGTTGTTCTCCTCGATCGGTCATCCCGGTCATTGTTCTCCCAGTATAATATAACAGAGATGGCTGCCGCGAGATGGCCCACCTTCTCTTCATCTTCCATACCACACCTCTAATTACAGCTAGAATTATAGCCTACCGCTCTCTCACCTAGTAGTCGAATCAGAATCTCCGAGTCATTGCCACCACCACATACGCTGCCTGCAATAATCGCATATCGACCTCACGAAGACTTTCACGATGCTGTCCAGACTCACCGCTATCGTTGCATGCCTTTCTCTCGCCATGGTCACTCGCGGTGCCGAGCACCAGGTAACTGTCGGAGGGCCTGGAGTCCTGGCATACAACCCAGACTATGTGGTCAGTGCAAATGCACCAGAAATTCATGTTACCATGCTTATACCACGACAGAACGCCAATCCTGGAGATACGGTGATTTTCACCTTCAAGCAGAAGAACCACACTGCCACCCAATCCACGCTCGACAACCCCTGCGAGCAGATGCCCGGGGGATTTGACTCCGGATTGTCAGTCTTTCGATGCACTGCAGCCTTCACAACGGGAACTGATGCGCAATCTGCAGCGTCCCGGTCGCCGACAACAACACCGACGGGCCTTTCACCGCAGCCCAGTTTACGGTGAAGGACACAAATCCCGTCTGGGTATTCTGCCGCCAGACAGGCCACTGCCAGCAGGGCATGGTGTTCGCCATCAACCCCGCCGACAAATTTCCCGAGTTCCAGGCAAACGCAAAGGGCAACACCACGGCGAACTCCTCTACCCCCGCGCTCCCCGCCTCCGCGCCCCCCGCCAGCGCAGCCGCCACCGTCACCGCAACAGTCACCGTCACCGCGCCGCCCGCGTCCTCGACGTCCACGGACCACATCGTGACCGTCGGCGGGCCGAACGCGCTCGTCTACACCCCCGCGAACATCACCGCGCAGCCGGGCGACACCGTCACCTTCCGCTTCCTGCAGACGAACCACACCGTCACGCAGAGCAGCTTCGGCAGCCCGTGCGCACCGCTCTCGCAGACGAGCACGAGCGGCCAGGCCGGCTTCGACTCGGGCTTCATGCCCGTCGCCGCGAACGCGAGCGCGTCCGCGCCCCCGACATACACCATCCAGGTCAACGACGTGCGTCCCCCCTTCTCTCTTTCCTGTTCTCGCGGTCCCGGGTAAACGCTGACGCACGCACAGACCGCACCGATCTGGGCGTTCTGCCGCCAGACGAGCCCGAAGAGCCACTGCGGCGCAGGGATGGTGTTCTCGGTGAACGCGGGGGCGGACGGCGCGGGCAGCTTCGCGGCGTTCCAGGCGAGGGCGGTCCAGCTGAACGGCACGGGCGCTGCGTCTGGGTCCGCGGGCGCGCCGAGTGCGACGCCGAACGGCGCGCGGGCGATGGGCGCGGATCGCAGTGCGGGCGCTGCAGTGACCGTCGTGTTTCTTGGCGTCGTGGTGGGCTCGATGCTTTTCTGAGGATTGATTGATGAGGTCTCCGGGATGGTTGGACATTGGGTAGAGATGTATTGGGGTTCGCCCTTCGTGTAGCTAGTGGCTCTGGCGTTTGTAACATTTTGTATTGCTGTCGTTCATTCTTTGGGGTTATCTGTATACACGAATGTAGCATAATGCAATCCGCAGATATTTGGATATATACACGACTGGACTCATGCATGTCGTTGAACAACATACAGTTAGTAGTGCAAGAAGACATGGGGACCACTTGACGACATCTTTCGTACGTCTTATAGCTGCGCACGCCGAGCGCCGTATTTCCGCTCCAGAAATTCATGTATGTCCCGAGCTAGAATATAAATTAGCCAATCGCACCGCGCTCCAACCAATGCCATTTACCGAGCTCATCCGGGCCTCCTGTGAGATGAGATGGCCCGCCGACGGGATGATGATGTTTGACGAGTTCGCGGGCCGTCTCCAGACCAATGTTTCCCTAACCTTGAGCTCGCTGATGCCCAAGCGGGACGACATATTGAGTCTACGGCCATCGCAGTAAGGTTAGATGGCCAGCGCCGACGTACCTGGGAGACATCTTTCCCGGGACGACCCACCGCACCTCGATGCGCTCGTCGAGCCCCTGAATCCGGTCCCAAGTCTCGAAGGAAGTCAAGCCATCCGAGAACACGGCCGCTTCCTAGAACCGTGTGTGAGTCGTGGTCAGCGCAGGTACGGTGTCCTTGCCGACATCAACGACCGACCTGGATGCCCGGCATCTTCAGCCTCACAGTACCATCGGGCGCGTCGTACAGCGCGTGCGCGACGTACATGTCCAGCACGGCCGGATCCCAGGCCGCGAAGAACGGAGTCGCGGCAAACTTGCTGCGCGCATCGTCGCTGCCGGAGGGGTTCAGCTCAAAGAGACAGAGTGCGATAGAGCCCTCGGGAAGTGCTTCCCGCACGACATGCAAATCTCACCGTGATGTCCACCCGTCGCGGCGCGCCACTGCCCCAAGACATTGTTGAGAACGGCCTGCTTCCAGTCCACCGCCTCGTCGGGTCGTGTCTGATGATCGGGTCGACGAGCACGAGCGCGGAGAACAGCTGCGGGTGCTCGAGCGCCGCGATGGAGCTGGACATGTTACTCAGTGCCACATCATGGAGCTGTCGAGAGAGGAGCGAACTGACACCGTGCAGCCACCGAGCGAGTGGCCGACCGCGACGAGAGTGCGGCCAAGGAACCCGTCCTTCTTGCGCGCATCAGAGATGACCTCTGGAAGACGGGTTAGGTGCGTTGGGAGTTCAGAGTCGGAAGGCGACTCTGGTAGGTAGTGCAGGAGAAATTGGAGAACGTCGCGTGCGTTGTCCTGCCAGTCGACTGCTCAAATATGCAGGAAACAGTTGACAGAATTATGGTCGGTCAAAATTGACAACAAGCGCCCTTTGTAGACACTACTGCTTTCATGAATGGTGAAACTCACACATCCAGCCGAGCTTCTCTCCATTGATGAGACATGCATCGCCGTGGTTGACTGCTTCCCAGAGCCATATTTCGTCAATGGAATATGTCGGACGTGCAGCTTGGTGGGCGGCAATGAGCCGCTGCAACATTGGCTCCCATATCTGGTTCACAGTCAACTCAAACGGAATACAACGGCGACAGAATGCTTCGCACCTCTTTTGGAAACCCATTGGCATGTGCAACAAACAAGGTTACGCCCTTGGCCGCTCCGGGCGATTCGCGGCCCTTGCGGTGATACCGATTTAGGCAAACCCAGAGCGCGTTTCGGTTCAGCGGCTCGTCGAGCTCATTGTGTGGCCGCTTGCGTTTAAAAAGCCCCTCAGCGGTCCTCGCGACCGCCGCCTGCCATTGGGCCTTGTCCGGAGACCAGGTGGGCAGGACCGGGGCCGGAGCAACCGGCGTGGTGCGGGGGAAGGCGGCGGGCACGAGGTGGGTCGTGAGCGCGAACGACGGGTGGAGAAGAGACCGGCGCTGGGGGGAGGGTAGCGCCGGCCGGTCGGTATGCGGCGGAGGCTCGAGCGGGCGCAGCGGCCGTGCCGGCAGAGGGCGTTCGGAGGGCGGCGGGACCGACGGCCGAGGATAGCTCATCGTGCGTGGCGGGCACTGCGTGCAGGGTCCGCAGTACCGAGTCGGAACATCAAAGGAACATTTGAGCTCCTACGTAAAATGTGTCTAGCGTGTCTTGAGACGGAACATTTTGAATACATTTTGGATATTCTCACAATGTTCAGCCACAAGCCATTGTAGGAACAGTGAAAATATTTGTGCTGGGAACATTTAAATTTATGCTAGACAGAACATGCCATGAACATTCAAATTGTTTTCACTGGGAACATTCAAAATGTTTGGTGGAAGAACATTGTAAACTCATTTGATATATTCTCGCTCCACTCATTGTGTACTGGCACTCGAGGTAGCCCAGGGCTATGAATTGAACAATGAGTGGAGTGAGAATATATCAAATGAGTTTACAATGTTCTTCCACCAAACATTTTGAATGTTCCCAGTGAAAACAATTTGAATGTTCATGGCATGTTCTGTCTAGCATAAATTTAAATGTTCCCAGCACAAATATTTTCACTGTTCCTACAATGGCTTGTGGCTGAACATTGTGAGAATATCCAAAATGTATTCAAAATGTTCCGTCTCAAGACACGCTAGACACATTTTACGTAGGAGCTCAAATGTTCCTTTGATGTTCCGACTCGGTACTGCGGACCCTGCACGCAGTGGGGAGTACGCGGGAGTCCTGCTCAATAAGTAATTGCTCATACACCATCGTGCTTATCTCGCCGGCTCGCGACGCCAATCAGCGTCCACATGTGGACGATTTATGGACATTTACCGGGCTGCTTCTTCACTTCATAATGCAGTACTGGTTGATCACCGGTCATCGTTGACACTGAGTAGCAACATCCGGTGCCATGCTGGAGTGGAGTCAAACAAAGCTGAATAATTTCCCGGGAGCGGGGCCGAGGGTCGCGTTCCGTACGCCTCTAATGAGTACCACTCACCGTTTAGAGGTGTCCCCACCTCAGTGCCTGGAGGTTAGTCCATCGCTGCACTACCGAACGTCTCAATTGACACAATGTTTTCATCGAAAATCTCATGGCTGCAGTGGGCTCCCGGAAACACCGGAGAAAGCACTTCGGCCCTCGTAAAGTGCCGCGCGAACAACACGACCGAGGCATAGCATGACGTTCGGTAGACACGTTCGCCAATCTCATCCCCGCTACGCCGCTGCAGTCTCCACATGGCGGCATTGGCGCGTGGATCTGCGCGAGTTAGTGAATTCACCGATCATGCAAAACCACCTACTTACCGATCGCGCAGGACGCTCTGCCGCCGGGTTGCTCACCTGCTTTCCATTATCTGCGCATATGGCAGCATGGGCTGGTGACATGTGCAGCCATTCGGCGCGCATGCGCTTCAGCTCTGCATAGCTTTCTCAAAGCTACATAAAAGCTGGGGTATGCTGGCGGACAAGAACATCAGGTCATCCTTGTGCCCTGCTTCCAACAGCCCTTCCGACCGTTGCTTGTCCAGAGTTCAGTCCCAGCACCACCAGCACTATGTTTAGCAAAACATCTTTGCTCACCGTCGCTCTCGCTCTCGTCGCAACTGCGAGCCCGATCACGGAGGAAACTGGAGTCCGCATTCCGCTCCACAAGCGCGGCTCGCTGACCAAGGCGGATGGAACCTTTGACCGTGAGGCCGCCCTCCGGCACCGGGTCAGGGTCCAGAAGTGCGTCGTACACTGCCGTTTGTGGTTATATGCGTCTGTATGCTGACATGCGGGTGTGTCGTGCAGCAAGCATGTTAACAACATGAAGAACCTCGAGCGCAACGTCGGTCTGCGCGAGGGTGTCGTTATCCCGGAGTACCTGACCCTCCCGGAGGGTCTGGAAAAGCGGCAGAAGCTGGCGCTCACCGACCAGAACAGCAACTTGGAGTGGACGGGCACGGTCCAGATCGGCACGCCCGGCCAAAGCTTCGCGATCGATTTTGACACCGGGTCTTCGGACTTGTGGGTGCCGGCGTCGGGATGCGATTCGTGCGGCAATCACAGCAAGTACACCTCGGGTTCATCGTCCACCTTCAAGAAGGAGTCGGGGAGTTTCGATATCTCATACCAAGACGGAAGCACCGCCGAGGGTGACGTCGCCACCGACACCGGTGAGTCCCGGCTGGTTCCTTCGTCCGATGAGGATAGCAGCTGATGCAGATAATTAACCTCTCCAGTCAGCGTTGCGGGTGTCTCCGTCACCGGCCAGAAGTTCTCGCCAGTGACCACAGAGTCTGGAGAGTTCCAGAAAGACCCTGCCGACGGTCTCATGGGCTTGGCCTTCACGGCCATCTCGTCTCTGAAAACGGTACATCTCGCATCCCCCATATGCATCGCGGCGACGTACTGACATTGCCACCAGTCCCCGTACTTCCTCACTGCCGTCAGCCAGAAGGCGGTGTCCCAGGGCGTGTTCGCGTTCAAGCTCGCCAGCAGCGGCTCGGAGCTGTACATCGGCGGCACGGACTCGTCCCTCTACACCGGCGACATCGAGTACCACGACCTCTCGAACACCGAGGGCTACTGGCAGATCGGGTCCGGCAGCGCGATCATCAACGGAGAGGCCGTCGCGACCGACCTGGAGACGATCATCGACTCCGGCACGACGCTGATGTACGGGCCTGCCGACGGCGTGGCACAGTTTTACTCGGCAATCGACGGCGCGCAGGAGTACGACTCGCAGAACGGGCTGTACTCGTTCCCGTGCAGCTCGGCGCCCACCATCGCGTTCTCGTGGGGAAGCGGCAAGACGTGGACCATCAGCGCGGACGAGTAAGTCGTACCATTTGGGGCTCCGTCCGAGCGGAGAGGCTGACGATGGGTCGTATGCAGCTTCAACCTCGGCGCGATTTCGTCCGGTTCAGATCAGTGCCAGGGAGCCCTCGGTGTGTCAGATGTCGGCGAGAACAGGTGGCTCCTTGGCGACACGTACGTTGTTTTGCACGCGGGGAAAGAACTCGTACTGACCGGCCCCGTTCCGTACAGCCTCCTTCTGAACGTCTACACGGCGTTTTCTGCTGACAAGAACGCTGTCGGCTTCGCTGCCTTAAAATAAGATACGGCGGCTATCTGCTAAGGGACTTGACACGACAGTCCCATGCCGTATGGTGGTGAAGGTCATGTACTACATATTGCTGTTGTATGGATGTATGTGCCAGTGGTATCCGAGTAAAGGGACCAATGATATCCAGCGTTGAACTTGGAATGTTTTATCTTTTTGGGGCGTTGGGCCCCGCTGAGTAGTCGTTCGAAGAAAGTGACATGCCTACTTTCGTTAACGATGTCGATAGCGGTCAGCGGCGAGGCTGATTAAAATTATGATCCTTATGAAGGGCCCTCCGTTCGACACACAACCGTCTCGCGATGTCGACATTCATCGCATTTGTCTTTCACGCCTTCGCAGTTCTGGATACAAGTACTTGCGATATAAACGAGACGTGGAACATATTCAACCACACAACGTCAACACCATCCTCGCGCTCGACCGCGTATACTAGCAGCTCATGCGTCCAGAGCAGCACTAATGACTTTGCGCAGGTCGCGGCTCCGCGGCTCGAAAGACACGTGGAATGGTAAAGGGTGAATGTTGGCTCTGTCAGTGAACGCCAGCGTGTCGATTGGGTTCAAGGGGTCCTGGGAAATCTTGAATGCCCACATCATGAGGGCTGCGTTGATGAATACGGAACTGCATCAAAAGGTTATGAGGTTAGATCTCGTAACGGCATTATTTTTCCGCACTTGTTCGCAACATGCTGTCCAGGACAGACCCTGCATTTTGAGATGAGCTCATGCAGAACTACAGTGGTTGCGCGGCGAGATTTACCTCCTTCCGAAGCCAAAGCCAAAGTACTTCATGTCCTGCCGAATATGTCCTTCCTCATCCAGCCAGCGTTGCGGGTTGAACGTCTCGGGATCCGGATAAACATCAGGGTCGCGGGAGATCGCCCTGGGTGTAGTGCTGAGAGTGAGAGGCGGCCGTGATAGACCGCCGTCAATGTACTCACCAGTGGTTTCCGATGACGGTTGCACCGGCTGGAATGACATATTTCCCCTGCGAGCGAAATCTCCGTAAGACGACGTGCAAGGTCACTCGATGCCGCGATCACACACCCAGACGATATCTTGCGTAGCCCTGTGCGGGAAACCTGCCAGTAAAAACAGAACATTGTCTGTCAGTATCACGCCAGGGCCGCAGACGGCGATCCAAACATATGAATGACCTCCTGCGCTGACGGGCCTCCACCTGTATGATTCTTCCACAAAGGCAGTCACCTCGGCCAGCAGGTCTTCGTCTTCGAAAGTCGGTACTAGGCGCATAGATGAGGACGGCAGCCGTGAAGTTTGAGCACAGCGGATACTCTTACTTCTGTCAAAGCCAACTACCTGATCCAGCTGTGCTTGCACTCTGGATTGAGCTTCCGGATAACATGCCGCCGCCATCGTGACGATGCCAAGAGCGGAAGCAGTCTAACGCCATACAGTCGTCATCGACCAGTCTGTGAACAGTGAACATGAGAAGGGACTAACGGTGTCTGATCCCGCGCCAAACATAGACCCTGTAAGAAATGCAAGTTCCTTATTGTCCAAGCCGAATTCGTTCTGGTTTTCCAGCAAGTGTGCTGTAAACGATGGAGGTGCCTGCCCTGCGATCTGTCGGTGTAAAATTTAAGCAATGCAGCACGGTAAAATCATTGCTGCTTTACCAATTTCCCTTTGACTATATCAACTTGCCCTCGGTACAGCTCATATTCTTCTTGGTGATATTTCCGTAGATCGTCTAGATAGCCTGGAATATATCGCAGCGCAGGATAGGTGTCAACTAAATATGCACCGGGACGCAGCGCAGACGCGAAGCGTTCCATGGCTCTGTTGACGCTTTCCACCTCGGGATCAGAATAGGACGTCGGGGTTGTCTTGCCATAAGCCAGAGTAAACACAAGGCTTGCTGCATATCTGTGCGAGATGTAAGCATTATTTACTAGCTAATGAACCCTCAAGCAAGGAAGAACCTTTTGGCATGGTCGAGATGATCTTCGGGTTTGTCAAGGATGTCCAGGATGTAATTGAGGGCATTCTTCAGCTGCAGCGGTCGATGCGTTACCGCTACTCTTGGCTGGAGGTATGCATGCAGTGCTCTGGCGATGTCTGTGAGTCAGATACTTCTCACGCAGACTCACTGGACATAGTTGTAGCACAAACTTTTTGATCTTCCTGAGGCGCTCTCCGGAGGGTGTCAGGATAGTCCGCAAGCTCCCGGAGAGAATCTCGTTTGCTGCAACCACGCGGGGACGGTCGGCAACCTCCCCAGAATGCTTCCACAGGATGTCAACCGCGGCCTGAGTTTGAGAAGACCGTTCCAGAGAGTTAGGACCGTCAGTGACTACTGCCACTCACGTGGTACCTCCCAACGATGCATACGATGCGAGTACCGTATCTCAAACTAACCACAGGTCCATATTGTTCTATGAGCTCTGTGTATCGCTTGCGGTATGCACTGCAGAAATATATGGTCAGAACCTCCACAAAACGGCCATGCGAGTAACATAATTACTTCGGTCCTGGAGGACCATTTCCGAAAAACCAGTGACCGGGAGGACCAGGAGGAAGAGGGACTCCGCGAAGGCGGCCCCACGAGGGGGGTAGCTGGCTATAGACTACATAACCAACGAGTATTGTGAGCACACTCAGGACTGTCTGGACAATGGAGATAGACATGGTGGGTTAACGACACTCACCTTCCGCATGACCAGGGGTTCTTTTATACTCTCTGCGGCTGGATATTCAGTCGCACGTGATGCCCATAGTTTGAGAGAATGCCCGAAGCCATGATCACATACCGGACACGTTCTGGGACTTCCGGTGCTGCCGAGAATCCGAGACTATCTTGAGAACGGCAGTGGCGGGTGATGCAGCATGGTCAGCGTTGTGACTAACCTACACTTCTCCTTCTCCCCGACGAACGATTCTCCGGTACGGTAGGGAGAGACATAGCCGGGTCGAGCGACTACCAGTCTGTCTTGGTCGTATGGCCCTCCAGAACGAGCATGTATGTTTTCAAATTAGTTACAGCCCACGATAGCTTGGTCTGCCATATATCTGAGCAATTGTCTGAATATTGTAGGACGGAAAGTTTAGAACGAACCGTCGTAGTTGAAAAATATTGCCACCGTTGTCTCCGCGGATTGCGAGGACGCCAATGACAGGGTCCAGGGAAAAGAAGAACCATGTCGCAATCTAAGGAACGACTGTCTTGCTTCTCTAGAGGTTGAACTTGAGCCTAGTCGCAATCGGGAAATTGACATAATCTCCGCGGCTTGCGAGGACATCATTGACCTGCAGAAAAGACCGGTCTCCTAACTTGGTATATCAAGTTCCAGCATATGGCAGAACCGGCTTGGATGTGCGAGGCTGTGGATAAAGGTTCATGCAGGCATGACAGATGCATCGCGGACAGTGGAAGACCTCAAGACGGCATATACTGAACTGTACGAGTATGTACATTGACCTCGACCGATTGTAAAATTCTGAACGCAATATTACGAGAACAACCAAGCACTCAGCGGTTAAGATTCATCACAACGACACATCAAAAGCGTGCCGATTGAAGTACGGCTCAGGAAAGTAGCGCGCCCTCACGCTGCGCCCGCCGAAGAATCGCCCGTCTAATTCTCTGACTGTCTTCCACGCACCCACCGGCCCCGCAAACAATACAAATATGCGGACCGCATCGTCTGGGTTTGCCGGCCGGGGATCCACAGGATGCACAATGACGCGCTCAACGGTGCCGTTCTTCGCGCATTCATCACCTGCCATAAAGCACCCATGTAAATATACCGGTCCGCAGCAACAAGCAAGATCTTACCAATTTCTTCCCGCAGGTCCCCGTCTTCCACATCGTCCAAGCCGACCATGTTCGTAAGTACGACGACTCGGCTGGGTTCTCCAAAACGCTCCCGGTCCTCGCGCATCTTCGCGTCCTCATTCAGGTTGACGATCTTGCCCATCTTCGAATGCGGCTCCTTGCCCTTGCCTTTCCCGCTGCCGCCGCCGCTTGTTTTTCCTTGCGCGACCTGCTCGACGGTGAGCGCATGTACGATCCCGCCGCCGTCTGCGCCGAGACCTTGGCCTTCCTTGTGGCCCCACTTGGCCATCAGTCGCGCGGCGAACCCATGTGGATCTGGCCTGCAGCAGAGTCAGTTCCCCGATATATATGAGCTCAGGTAAATGCACACTTCTTGGCAGGGGCCTCCGGCTCGCTCGGTGCTGCCGACGGTTCAGCAAATCCAGGAGGGGGTGCAAGCGCCTTCAGTTTCGCCGCAATGGCGGCCGCTGCTTCACGGCTACTACGCACTTTCTCTTCAGAAAGCCCAGGGCCACCGGGTGGAGGCGGAGGCACTGATGTCGGTGGCGCGAAGGGGTTGTATGCTAGCTTCGGTGCATCGGGCTCCTCGTAGACACGGGCAGCTGGAGGAGGTGCCTGCACACGCGGCTGTGACAGGGCTAGGCGACGAAGATACGCCTCTTCGCCAGTCTCCCTGGGCGCAGATGGTGCAGAATCCAACGACGGCGGAGGCCTCGTGGAAGCGGTTAGGCCAGGAATCGCGTCGTCATCGTCTTCCGGCACAGTCGCAGTGCTGGTGAGACCAGGTATGGCGGAGTCAAACGAAGATTGGCCTGCTGACGGCGGCATTGTGGTCGGGACAAACGAAGACGAGGTGACGAAGCCTCCGCCGACCGGTGCAATAGTGCTAGAGGTCGCGAACGAATCGGCGATGGATACCGGTGCGGCGAACGTTGCAAGACGAGGGCCAGCAGACAAGGCCAAACGACGCTGGTAAGCTTCGTCGCCCGTCAGATCAAGCGGGACGCTGGCTTGTGGTGGATTCGTGGGGGCGGCACCCAATCCCCGAGGTCGATCATACTCCTCTTCATCGCGCGAGACGTCCCGCTCTTCAAAGCGGCCTTGAACTGGCGTGAATAAAACAGACCTAGACGAGTATTGTGATGACAACATACCAGTCTTGCGTGGCCGTTCGTCTTCAGAACCACTTCCGTAGCTATCCGAGTAGCTACTGCTCCGTCTGAAGCGTTTTCGTTCATCGGCACGCTTCTTCTCGGCGAGCACTCGCTCACGGCGCTCCTCAGTGTCCTTCCGCTTCCATATCTTGTACTCGTTGTAGTCGTTTGGGCGCATAGGGTCGTAGGATTCAGACGGGTCCCAAACTGGCACAATAGGAGCGTTTTTGTTCTGAGGAAGCCCGCGCATAGAATGTATTGTTCAGATCCCAGAAACGTTGCGAGGAAATGTACGAACCTTCTTTCCCTTCTTCCCGCCTTTTCTCCCGCCTCTCTGCGACTTGAAACCATTGACGTCCTCATCGAGCACCATGGACGGCGGCTTGACCTTCTTACCCCATCCCTGACCCTGCGTCTGGCCTGGCACTTCGGTTGGTTGCACCGGTGGCTGCACCAAGGACGGCGGGGCGAAGACGACAGCGGTACTAGAGATCGAGGCGGAAGCCGATGAGGTGGATGTCGGCGCAGTGGTCACCGCCGCTCCTACTGGAAGGCGCACTGCGGTCGGTTTCGTTTTCTGCGCCGGGTTCCGGCGAATGGGCGCGAACGCCAGACTGGCAGACCATCCTGGGGATCACGAGCGCCAGGGCGGGGAAAAGCATGAATGATGATTGTGTGAATAAGGAGTTCTACATGGACAAGGCTGCAGAAGAGGAAGAGATACCGGCTGTGGTCTTGGCTGCGGCGCCCGGATCAGACGCTGTGCTGGTACTTGCTGGAGCTGCTGGCGGATGGGCGTTGGAAGTTACTGCACTCGAAGTCTCGGGAATAGGTGTCGTAGACGGAGGTGCAGTAGGCTGGGGCTCGTCTCGAGGAACAGCGGAGGAAAAGGCTTTAGTGGAGGAGAATTGGATGCCTCCGTACAGACCGCCTGCTCTGCTCGACATTCTAGTTCAGGTCAACGAATCGTGGGAAACATTCAGGCCACTCAATCCCAATAAGGCATTTTCTTAGGATCAGCAACTGAAAAAGCCATGCACATATATAATGCGGGAGTCGTAGTATTATACATAGATACGCAGTTCGATACAGTAATAGACAAGCATTGGAACATTAGATGGGTCATGTAGCGTAGATCGACTTGCACAGGTTGTCCATGCAGGGGCATATGCATCTAAAGACCCGCTCGTTCAGATTCCTTCATTCAATTGACGTCCACTCCAGTAGCTTTGCTGTTCTTCCACAGAACAAAGTCGTCTAGTAACGTCGGCCACGCCTGATAAGTGGGAAATGATGAGACAACGTCACGGGCAGACAATAGGCAGTATGCTTACGCCGTCGGCTTCGTAATCGGATAGGTCTGGTTTGACTGAGCGGCAGAACTCTAGCATCTAAAGCATGATAAAAACGCCAGCATTACAAAGGGTTGAACAGCATAAGGGGCGCCAGCAAATGGTGCCCAGGCACCGCAACAAGACAGGACAAAGGGCGACAGACAACACGCACCATGTTCCATAAATCCTTTGTGACACCTTTGTAGGTCCCCTTCTCCTGAAGCAGAACAATGGAATCAAAGAATAGATGGCCATGAAATGAAACCATACGTTGATGAACTCGAGAACATCTGACATAATAGAATGCCGAGGTACAACGAGAACAGACCAAAAGGCAGTCGCGGTCTGGTTAGTGAACCAGAAGTTCGGTGAGTGAGCATCTCGTATTCATGATGGAGGGTCGCTCACCTCGATATCTATGTTTCGCGCTTGTCTAAATGAAATGAGTAACAAGGATAAGAATTATTGCAGTGCACTCACGGGGGCTTGGCCAACATGAAGCAATATGCATAGAGCTCCGAGAACGCCTTTTCCACGTCCCCTGAATACTTTATATACCGAGTGCGGTTGTATGGTTCTGAAGTCAGCGTAGAAGCTTTCTTCTTGGTCGGTGTTGCTCCTGTCTTGACCGGAGGCTTATCCAAAATTACGAGATCTTCGAGCTCGCGCAGGGCAAGAGGCAAGTTCGCCAGACTGCAGATCCTAGGACGTAAGTGTGTCAATGAATGCGCAGTAAGACCACAGGCTCCGACAGCTGTATGTCGTTTATAAGTTAAGATGACATACTGCAGCTCATGCAAGCCCTTCTCCCACTCATCCTTGCTGATCTTCGCCATTTCGCTCGTGTTCAGCTGCCACGCGAGCAGAAGAGGAAGCGCGCCCTCAAGCGAGATCTGCATGTCCGAGCAGAGACGCTCAAAGCCTTCGGGACCTATGATGGACGAGTCATCCACGTCCGCATACGTGCCGAAGAGTGACTGGGCACGCAATAGGGTGTACGGTTCAGGCGCGGTGACCTTCGCAGACTTCGCCTTCGGTGCGTCGGTGGACAGTATAGCAGCGTCACTATGAAGAGTTCTGTGAGGAAAGCAACAGAAAAGAGAAGAAATGAGCATAGAGTCAGGACAATGGTAGAGCTCGAGTGAATTGAGGGAACGTGCAAGCGCCGCAGGACACAATGACTGTCTCCAGTACAGGTGATGACGGACTGCTTCTGCGAAGCGCACAATTAAAATGGTCAAAGGCTACTCGCCCCTGCAGCCGGACACGTAACAAAGAGGCATGAGGACCGGAACGACAGCACACTCACTGGGCTGAACCTTCCGCCCGCGTCTATAGCATGACTCAGCAGTAGAATCGCCAAGTATGGGGATCCAGTTACCTCATTAGTACTGCAGGGGGTTGTCAGGTTAGGGTCACCGTCTGCACCACGCAAAGGAACGCGCTCGACTTACGTCGCAGGTGTCTTGTTCTTGGCCTTGCTCTTCGAAGGTGCACTTTTGGAGGAAACTTTCTTAGCCTTCTTCGAAGCGGGTTGGCCCTGCGCGGCAGATGAGTGGATATGTGCGCAATGGACAACATAGAAAACCGCCGAAGACGTACGTCTCCGACATCTGCAACCGCCACTGATCCTTTCCTGGCATCCGTCGCTCCAGAATTCGATGTGTCTTCTGATGCGGCGGCGGCGTTCGTACGAGACGAAGACGCGCGCGTGACGCGTGTCGAGCCCTCCGCAGGGGTCTCGGTCGCACGCTTTCGCTAGAACAGGCATCGTGAGGCCTGCATGAACTATAAAATGACATGCACACTGACCTTGGGTGCCATCTCCTGTAAAATGTACAAGCAGCGCGAGACGGAGGATGTCAGGTGGAAGAAGGTTTCCAGCGCTTAACCACGCGTCCAAACATTTACACGACAGGAATGCAAGCACGTGTTGTGTGGACTGCCGTGTCTGAGAAAGGAAATCAGGAATATTACCCTTCCAGCAAAATCAAATTTGATAGACCGGGTTCGAAAAAATACGGTGGGGCTGAGGTGGTTCCGGCAACACCGGCCGGCTGGAGGAACTCACGTGTGAGATGCTAATCTCGTCGCGCCACCGTCCGAGTCCACTGAGGGCGGCGTCGGTGATGAGGAAGACACACGAAAATGTATGGCGACACAGCATATAGAACATTCCTGGAATACTGCCATAGTCCCAAGCCCTTTCCATCCATCATAGATGCTTGAAGTCAGAACATATACAGTCAAGACCAGACCGACCTCAGCGTTTGAGATCGTCGAGCCCCATGCCGCCGCCGGCCGGGCTCTCCCGGCACCACCTCAGCCCCACCGTATTTTTTCGAACCCGGTCTATCAAATTTGATTTTGCTGTCAAAGTTGCTGCAAAATTTCAGTCAAACTATATATATTGACGTCCTTTGCGAAAATGTATCTCATCGAGTCTCATTGACCAGCTCATCTCTATGGAATTACATGATATGATTAACGGTCAATATTGTCCCGGGAGCAGTGAAGTAAACGTGCTGAGGTCGCAGTCGAAATCTTGGCACTCAGCGCAGTGTCACGATGTTTCACTAGTAAGGGCGTCCAACTTCCCATTAGCAGTAGCAGTATGATACCCACCCTTGCGCACAGACGTGCCACAGTGCTACTCGGAAATGTACTCGTTCATGTAGTGTTGGCATGGCTGCCTGGCTTATTTCAGCTCTCTGAGGTACTGTCCGGCAGGTCTTCTACAAAGCTCTGAGGAGGTTAATTGCACAGCTTTATGATGGATGATCGTGGAAACAAGATGAGCGCACACCATGAGGTCGGTGGATTTTTCGCCCAGCTCGACAAATTCATTCGAATTCTTGCGCTACCGATGTTCCACACACAAGTACTCAGCATTATTGCATGAAATACTCGGACTTAATTATCTTTGCACCGAGCAGAGCGGTGGATGACCTCGAGTCGGGCCACTTCTGGAAAATTGCACCGCCCCGTGAGACAAATCTGACCGTTGGAGAAATCACAAACACCAACCTGCAGTCTCCCGCATGTCTTCCAAACTCATCTTGACCTCCGGTGGTTGTAGGTTGCCTGAGATTGTGGTCGATATTGTCCCCGAAGTTTAGCGTTCCACACGTGCATCATATGAACATCCACCGTCTCTAGAGCGACCCCGAGCGGCCGATAGACAGACGGGCACCCAGTGCGAGCCGATCTGCATAGCCTTCCCGTGATGGGGGATTCCCTGGAGATCACCTGGATAGAGTTTCAAGGCGTCGGGATTTCGTCAGTTATAACAGAGACGGCACGGTGTGCAGCCTTGGAATCCGCTACCGGCTGCAGTTTGCGCATTGGCGATTGCTATCGTTGATCCTATTGCTTCGTATACTAATATATCCGTTCGAGCGGGTTAGAAATGATATCACAGGACGGGTGAGACCTAGAAGGGAGAATCCACTCACTTTACAGGTGATGCAACGTCGCGGTCGAGCGGGACCCGATATGACGTTGGATGGTATTTAGCACAGAGCAGAGGCGCCGAAGATAGTGCACGTCTTCGAGACAGCGCTCGGAAAAAGTCGCCCGAATGCCTTCCGCGTCTCCCGGGATATATAGCGGCTGGCAAGTACTGCTTATTGTGTATGTTAGCGGTCCCACGCTGCACCGTTCTGTTCCGTTGTGGGTGCAGCATGTGACACCGGGAGAGTGGAAGGACAATTACTTAGTCTCTGTTGGCAGCTGACCTAGACGACTCTGAGGACACGGAGATATGTCTTGTTTTACATGCAGCATGCCAGCCACGCTGTTTCTGCGACACCCTTCTGCCGCCTTCATTTCCACCTTTGGATGCATGGAGACATTATAAGGCATGAAGCTGGATATGACACACGCACATGAGCGTCATTGTATTATACCTGTCATGAAGCATCAATATAGAAGTACATTTATTTGATCTTGCTGCTCTCGCTCCATGCTAAGTACATGGAACGGAGAGCAGGATCAGGTACAATTGAGTAGACAGAGGCATACTCACTCCAGATCCGTTGTAGTACGTTTCCGGATCCACTGAGGGTCGATTGATGAGCGTCCCTCACATCCCGATATACAGACACATCAACGACTTATCCAAGACGGCATGCTCGGGAGCGGGTGGAGCGGCGCTTGAGATTCACAATTGTTACATGATGGTTCTGTTGTTCCACCCATGCGAGATCCACATGGCCACGCGAGGCCATTTTCCGGTACCCACGCAACAACACTTGCCTTTTTAGGCACAATGTGGCCATGGCATGCATTCCCTCGCGACTGCACCCCACCGCGCCTTAAAACCAGCGCTGTGACCGAGATGCCTCTTACCACTTCATTTCCGCACATCTCCCCCCATCTATTCGGTCTTCCTGTCCGCTACTTTTGTATCTATGATCATGCCCAGTATTTGCTCGTCTAGCGTAAGCTCATCGCCTCCTCAGCGTCGTGAATCACCCCTCATCGATGTTCTTGCAACAGGAGTTCCAATACCCATCCTCCACGGAGAGTCTCATTGATGAACCCATGGGATCACATCGTATAAAATATCGCGGCGCCGGGGATTACTCTACCTGGGATTTCGCGCTGGAGACAGATCATCGCCCAGTGGACGTCTCGCTTGTTCTCCCCCACTATCGCGCCCGAAACCAGCCGCTCGACCACCAATTACACATGTACATCGGGAGCCCGCAGAGCGAGTCCGTGAAGGTCAAAGTGGTGAGCCCGGTTTCCGCAGCACATCCTGCCTGATCAGCGCTGACGATCCCGCTACAGTGCCGCAACTTCCTGCCCACGCGCACGACAAAGTTTCACCTGGAGGTGTACTCACCATCCAGCACGGACACCACCATCTGGCTGCCGTCCGACTTCAAGGGCCGCATACACCGCTCTGCAACCTGCAGGAAGACGTCGTTCTCCGCTGGGTTCACCAACCGTATCCTGCAGAACGTCTGTCTCACGCAGTCGCGCCGGCCATCCGTCGTATCCATGTCCGACCGAAGCATGCATAACACGGACATTTACATCTCTGACGAGGAATGGCTTTATGGCTCGGAGAAGCAGGGTTGGGGGACCGGCATGGGAAGCGGCGAGCCGGACGAGGATGAGGTGATCGTGCACACCGCGGGGCAGGTCACCTTTCGCATGTGGGATATTCACCGCGGGGAGCCCGAGACGCGGTGCAAGGAGGCCTGCAAGCGAGTGTTCGGGCTCGGGTGGTGCTCGACGCGGACGCCAGAAGTTGCCATTGATTGGGACTTCCTGCTCGACGACTGATCTCAAGATCGGCGTGATATGTTCGTCCTTCACTTTGCGTGCTTTCCTTTTGAATCTTCTCGTGCCCCCGCTTCTGCTTGCTGGCGCTTCATGACCGTGACGTCTTTGCATACACATCATCCTTCTACTCATACATCACCTTTCTGCCCATACATCATTCACTGTAGCACATGCACATTATGTATCGCACCACACTGTAGCATCTACCACCGTTTTGCTTTCTTTTCACATAGAACTTTATTCTATCATATTATGACAATCAATAATTCGATACTCTGTTCCCTTGATGCATATGAGGACCGTCCAATAAACATTGCAAGCGGTTAGGGTTGTCGAGCAGACGATTCATATCCAGGAGAAATACATGTGTTATCGCTACAGCATTATATATCGGCAAGTCCAGATGCCACGAGACGTTTTTATACAACAGCACTGTCCGGATGGCCTCCGACCGTAGACAGACACTGCTCAAGGACCTCTAGCAGTGCCGGGTTCTCCAAAGCAGCAGCGACGCGCTCCTTGTCGTTCAGCTGCTTATTCACTGTAATCGCTTCCAAATCAGCTATGCCCCTGATAAAAAAGCATCTAGCACCACTTACAAGCATGTTCGCTCTGGTGCGACCCAGGTTTGACCTTGATGTCGACCTTGAACCGCTGCGGCAGGCTCCGGAGGAGTCGCACCCGGATGGACAGTCCTGCAGCACGCGTCAGCATCAGTGCCTCCCGGAGGCAACGCACAGGACGCACCGATGAACGTGCTCATCCCGCAGTGCGGCACGGTGGGCGTGAACTCGACGGTGAGCCTGTCCGGCACGCGCGCGTCGAACGAGATTTGCGGCGCGGAGACGACGGCGAGCTGCTCGAGCGTCATGCTCCGATGCTCGGGGTCGGAGATGGAGCGGATGAGCTCTGCAGGTGCGTGCGGCGATGCAGCGGCTAGGAATCAGCGTCCGCTATGGAGGGTGCAGCATCACCATGGACGCACCGAAGATCTCGTCCTGGTCGATCACCTCGACATCATTCGACTCGTCCTCCTCGTCGGACTCGGGCTGTCCGTCGTCGAGCCATAGTGAATTCCCCTTGGCATATGCGGGTGTCCGAGCGGCCTTTGCAGTCGCAAAGACGGTCGGATTGGGATTGAATATTTCTATGGACATGGCGCGAACGAATCAAGAGCAAAAACCCCCTGAGGTCGACCGAGGGACATGATAAATCAGCGGAGCCAGCACATTGTCACGTGATGCTATACGAAACGCCTGTCACTGGGGAGTGGCAACCTGTGCCAGGTTTGAACTCCGCATGGGAGGTGGCGCAAATGATGGGGTTACTATATCCGGCACTGGACGCTCAATTAGCGCTCATCTACGATGGTTATATTCGTACAGCTCGGTACAACAACTGTAGCTCTTACTTTGAGTGAGGAAAAATGAAAAGGATCTCTATGGAAGTATTATTTCTGGAATGGATTTATCAATTTCATACAACAGGTGCTATATTCCCCACTGAACACCGGGCCAAGCTTGGTTAAACGAATTCTATTCCAAAGATATCATTCAGCATGGTACAAACAAATGAATGCCAGGTTTGAAATTTTATTTGACATGTTTCCTGTGAAGAATTCCGCTCAACGGATGTCAGAGGCTTATGAGCGCTTACACGACCTGATCAGGCCAACGCGCCCAACACATCGCGTCGGGCGGCGGAACACAGCGATGCGGCGGTCTGAGTGGGCGGGAATGGCTCTGTTGATGTTGTCACATATCATAAAGTTGAACAGAATTTGAAATATACTCATGGTTCGTGCGAGTCACCCTGTATTCCTCTGGACCATCGTTCAAAGTGTTCGTGTGGCAAGATTACTACTTCGGGTTGAGATTACAGATGTGATCAGAATTACATAAGCGGACACTTTCCCAACCGCGGTTGCCCCTCCCCACTGTCACCGGCCGCCGTTGTGTGGTTGATCGACTCGGGCGCAGACTTTCGTTACACAACAAAATGATAAGATCGTGCCATGCAATGCGATGGCACAGAATGTATTCTCGCCCCGTTGTACGGGGACTACTATTTACCTGAGGAGTTTGCGCACTTGCCGGGTCGGCACATACCACCGTGCACCACTTGGGAGATTAACCTCAAGTCCGTGCACCGCAGGCGTCTCCACGAGGACGGTGGACAGTTGATGACAATATCGGACCCAGTGGGCCATCCCACAAATATTTCTCCGCGCGCTACCAACAATCGGAATGCGAACGACTGTAATGCCGGTATACGGCAAGAATGCCCACTACCTATTATATCACGTGAAGTATCAAGTATAGCCCACATAGCCCTCTGAATTTATAGAAACACGGCCTATACTGACGATAGGTCGCAGATATCAACCGTTAGCACGAAGCTACACCCATGGAGACCAATTCGTTTCCTGCCTTCACGAAGTAATAGTCCCCTGCAAGTCCAGATATTCAGTGAAAGATTCACATAGCTCCCAGACAGTCATACCATACACGATACCCGTGAGATTGTTGCCCTCCGGATTATTGACGGTACCGTTAGCAAGCAAACTCTGCCACTCCGGGCGCCACGCCAACTGAGTATTATTAGACAAGATCTAGCGGTTTAAGAGCGGTTAAGTATGCATCCATAAATCAAGATACTGACACTGACCTGAATAGCAGAGGTGACATAGTATACGGCACCCGTAGTATTGGCTGGAGCCAGCGACATTTCTTGGTGTGCAAGCAGGATGAGACCATTGACGGCAATCATCGCGGCGGACGAGTCGGCCGGTCTCGGCGGGTCGAGTGGCGCATTGAAGTCCCTGCCCGAGTAGTCGTCGTATCAGCCTCATTTTACGACGAGACGGAGGTAGACGCACCAGGGTACAATGCCATCGGGCGGAAGGTTTGTCAGGAAATACTCGGCCATGCGGCGCGATGTGTCCAGGAAGTCCAACTGCTGCGTGTTTTTGTACACTGGCATTGCACCTTTAGTTAAAGTCATGGACATGAAGGGACGTCCGCCACGCACTATTTGCGAATCCATATATCCCCCAAGCTTGCCCGCGGCTCCATGTGCTGCAATGCGCATGTAAAGTGTGTTCAGACAAACGGACGTGCGCTTACCTGTTATCGGCGTAGCCTTGCGCCGTAAACCGAGCTACTACATCTCCAGTGGTTCCGTTGTACTCCACTACGTGGAAAGATGATCCTGGAACTAGATAAGTTCCTACAAGATCTTACAGATACGCTTAGGACACACCGTCGGAGCGAACGTGATTCTGCATGGTCTTAGTCGCGTGGGAGATTGCCATGTTGCGCAGCGTGTCATTCCCGGTGAGCAACGCAGAGACAAAGAAGAGCTGCACACTATATCAACACCATCTCAGACGACGCAGGGGCGATCATGTGCTACTTCAAGGTTCATCATGTTGTCAATAATCACCTTGAGCTCATGTCAATACATGTATGAGAATAAGAAGCAGGACGACCACTCACTTCGAAGTCGGTCGGGTCTGAGGTATCCCAACTTCGAGTGCAGCCCACGATGGAACTGTATCGCTCGGCGAGATCTACGGCAAACGCGTTCACAGCTGTGACTGCAGTCTCATTACTGGAATCTCTGTAATACCCGACATGACGATAAATAAGAGTGCATAGAGATATTACTGACACCGCTAGTTCGTCCACGAAGGGGTAGCTCAAGAACCCGACGTCGTGCTCCACTTTATTTTTGGCTTCGAGCGGAATCTCCGGCGTGCTCCACTGGCGACCCAGCTCCAACCACTGCGTTTCGTTCCCAGAATTCGCTGGACAGAGCTGGGCACGCGTGTGCATGGCGTAGAGTGTTGCGGGGAAGAATCCGGTGGTCCAGAGATCCGGCGTGAAGTACCGCCAGATGCCAGCAGTGCGATCCGTGTACTGAGGATACTCGATCGGACTTGGGGGTGCTAGTGCAGTAGCAAGAATTTTCTGAGCAACAAGGGGAGAAAACAACTCTTCTGGCAGCTCATAGTAAGGTAGCAGTCTTGACGAGACACTACCGATGACCGGAACAGCTGCCAGGACATTGTACAAGGGCATACTGGTCAACAAGACGGGGGAAAACTCGAGTGCCAGAGGAAAGAAGACAATGCAGGATATTGCATGGGGCGTTCTAATGCCATGGTCATGCTGCAGCCTGAGGGGCCGGTGCGGCCGGTGGAATTATCCTCGTGATGACCATGAGCCTGCCAGTGTTGTCTTCTGGATGAGCACGATGCCCTCTAGCAAAGAACGCGGAATCCGCGGAGTGCAACGGCGCAAGTGTGGCCGTCGGGGTGGACGAGGTCGAGTCGTCGGTCGGGTAACTGTCGGTTGTCGAGGATTTCCATTTCCGGAGGAGCCGCAGCGTCGGTCGCCAAACTCGGCCAAAGCTCAGCTGCGTGTGCGTGCAAGTCTCCGCTGCGCCTGCTGCGTCTTTCATCTTCCCCTTCTCTTTCCGTGTTCTCCCCATTCCGGATCTGCGCGCACAATATGGCAACAGCAGGCCTCGGCAACGAAATTGTCTCCGTCGTCAACAAGCTCCAGGACGTGTTTACCGCCGTCGGTTCTTCCGCATCGCAGATAGACCTTCCGCAGATATGTGTGCTCGGCAGTCAGAGCAGTGGCAAGAGTAGTGTGTTGGAGGTACGTACGTCTCTTCTTGCCCTGTTTTGTATCCTGACCAGCTCTGTTTTGGAAGAACATTGTCGGTCGAGATTTCCTGCCGCGTGGGACCGGCATCGTGACGCGCAGACCACTGGTGAGTCGTGCAAGGTGCTGAATATCTGTAACTGACCGCAGCCTGTCGTAGGTGCTTCAATTAATCAACCGCAACCCCACTCCTCAGCCCAACGGCTCAGCTGGTGAGTATCTAGTCCTGACAGGAATGTACACCGCTGAGCGCGACTAGTCAAAATTGACGGCGATGACACGCATGCCAATGAGAACGAGTGGGGCGAATTCCTGCACCTTCCCGGCGAGAAATTTTACGACTTCAACAAGATTCGCGCAGAAATCGTGCGCGACACGGAGGCCAAGACAGGCGCAACGCCGGCATCTCACCACAGCCCATCAATCTCCGTATATTCTCGCCGAATGTCCTTACTCTCACCTTGGTCGACTCCCAGGGCTCACCAAGGTCCCGTGGGAGACCAACCGCGGGATATTGAGAAGCAGATCAGAGACATGTTACACAAGTATATTTCCAAGCCCGCTTGTATCATTCTCGCAGTTACTGCAGCCAACACGGATTTGGCAAATTCCGATGGACTGAAGCTTGCTCGGGAGGTCGACCCAGAGGGTCAGAGAACAATCGGTGTCCTCACGAAGGTCGATTTGATGTTAGTTTGTTCGCGCTGCTTGGTGCTGTCTCGGCTGACAGTACACCAATGACAGGGACCAAGGCACAGACGTCGTAGACATTCTCGCAGGGCGGATTATCCCTCTCCGGTTGGGTTACGTACCTGTCGTGAACCGTGGGCAGCGCGATATCGAGAGCAATAAGCCCATCAGCTCCGCGCTCGAGCACGAACGCGAGTATTTCGAGAACCACCCGTCGTACAAAGGCAAGGCGCAATACTGCGGCACGCCGTTCCTTGCGCGCAAGCTCAATGTGGTGTGTATCTTGCACACAGGCGCCACCGCCGCACGCTGCACGCGTCGCTGACCCACCTGCAGATCCTCATGGCGCACATCCGCGCGACGCTGCCCGACATCAAGGCACGCATCACGCAGCAGCTGCAAAAGTTCAGCACTGAGCTGCAGAGCCTCGGCGGTGCGCTCGGCGACGGGAACTCGGCAAACATCGTGCTGTCCGTGATCACCGACTTCTGCAACGACTTCCGCACGGTCATAGACGGAAACACAAACGACATCTCGCTGAACGAGCTGTCCGGCGGTGCACGTATCAGCTTCGTGTTCCACGAGTTGTTTAACAACGGCATCAAAACTATCGATCCGTTCGACCAGGTGAAGGAGGGTGATATCCGCACCATTCTGTACAACTCTTCGGTAGGGTCTTCCTCTTTCTTCTGGAATGTATCCCTGAGTCCCGCCGTAGGGTTCGACGCCATCTGTTTTCGTAGGGACACAAGCCTTTGAGGTTATTGTAAAGCAGCAGATCAAGCGACTGGAAGAGCCCAGTCTGAAGTGCTGCCAACTCGTCTACGACGAACTGATTCGGATACTCGGTCAGCTTCTGACGAAGATTGTGAGTATCTTTTGTGTTTTCTCCGCTGCATCGCTGAGCAACGCCGTAGCAAGCGTTCAGACGGTTCCCTGCCCTCCGAGAGCGTTTCAACGCGGTTGTGGTCAACTTCTTCAAGACAGCGATGAACCCAACGACGAAGCTAGTCGCCGACATGGTCGCGTGAGTACATTAACTAGTCGGGTCTAAGTATGTTGTGTTGAGGTTCACACAGGATGCAAGCATGCTACGTGAACACCACACATCCTGACTTCCTGAACGGCCACAAGGTGTGGGGTCTCCTCTCTATCTGCATCCATCTCGTGTCGGGCTGATACACCCTTTGCAGGCGCTGGCAATCGTCAATGACAAAATGAACGCAAGCAAAGGCCAGCTGCAAGCCGCAGACAGCAAGAACGGCAGGCTGACCCCTGCACAGCTCAACAACAACAAGGATCTCGAGGTCGACGTGAAGAAGGAGGAGGCGAGCTTCTTCGGGTCGTTCTTCTCCGCGGGCAAGAACGCGCCAAAGAAGAAGGGCGCAGCTCTCATGGACGCGGTGCGTGCGCTGCATCCGCCCCCCTGACGTCTCCTCATTGTGCTCTCTCCAGCCACCCCCCATCATCCGCCCGCAGGCAGCGCTGAATGAGCGCGAGACGATGGAGACGGAGGTCATCAGTGCGTCCTCCCTCCGCTCTCTCCTCACACAGCACTCGTCACTGACTGCCTGCAGAGCTGCTCATCCACTCGTACTTCAATATCGTGAAGCGGGAGATGATCGACATGGTGCCAAAGGCGATCTCGCTGACGCTCGTGAGCCACTCGAAGGACAACCTCCAGCGCGAGCTGCTGCAGGAGCTGTACAAGCCCGAGGTGCTCGACGACCTGCTCAAGGAGTCCGAGTACGTCGTCACCCGCCGAAAAGAGGTCGTGTCGATGGTGCAGGCGCTCAACAAGGCGGAGGAGTGCGTACCTTGCGTTTTCGTGTGTGGATTGCGGGATGCTGACATTGGTTCGCGCGCTGCAGGATCGTGGCGGGCGTTTGAGGTGCCGGGGCCTTTGCTGTTGTTTTCTTCGTGTGCGAACATTGTTGCATATGCGTACTATTATAATACCCGCGGTATACTTCGGATCACGGTTCATTATGTCTCGGTGCGCTCTTCTCGATCGCGACGAGTTGTTCTGCGCGTCGACGTCGTGCGGCGTGCAGCATAAATCCTGCTGCGTTTGGAACGGCATCAACTCGTTTCCGGACGTTTGGCACTGATCTGGACATCAGCCTGATCAGGCCTCCACAGGTGGGAGCTCACCGAACCGATCCTACGGTGATACCAATTCGTGCATACAGGAGCCTTGATCAAGGAGTGCATTACAGTAGCCGAATTTGCTGAAAAAGACGCACCTGTTGCAAGATGACACTCACCAGACGAGATCATGCAGGTAGCCAGCCGAGTGTAAGACAAGAGCACAAGAACTAGTTGCATCAGCACAACAACCGACCAGCAGAAGACTCGAAACCAGTTACAGCTTTCCTTACACCAGAACCAAGTCCCAATTAAAACCATAGAAGCCCAAGTAACGAGATAGAAGCAAGGAGGGCGCCCATGCCTGCATGCTACGCTTCACCTCCGCCGTCGTCCCCTCCGCCATCGCCAGGGTCTTCGTCATGTCCGGGAACAGCGACGGCGGTGTGGTCCGTCACGCGGTCGCGACGCCTCTTTTCCATGATGATGAAGGTGATGACAATCATGTCCGTATTCAACGCGGACGGCCGGATCTGAGAAACCACTTCGTTTCGCCGCGGAAGAAACCGTCCCTAACGAGGTCCTGCGTGAAGCGCGCAACCTCGTCGCCCGTGCTGTGGTTGGTGAGCTAGAGGACGACGTTGGGTAGGTGCGCGTGAGTCTGCGAGGTCCACCTACAACGAAGCCTATGCCCTTGACGAGCTTCCAGCGATACACCTCGTCGTCGTTCCCAATGAAGTACCGCGTGCTGCCTCCGCCAATGCCACTGTCAGTCAGTCATGGCATCGATGCAAGCAGCGGGGCACGCACGAGCTGAACGTCTTTCCGCGCTTGTACAGCAGCTCCCTGACCTCGAGTTCCTGGTCCGAGCCATCGAAGACGTTGCTGCGCACGATCGGATGTGCACCCCACCGCCTCCACTCGACCTCTGCCACAATGCTGTCTCCCTCCGACTCGGCGGGGCGTTTGATGCGCGAGACCGACGGCCCGCCGAACGGGCGCGACACCGTGGTTGCGACCTGGTAGTATGCGATGCCGTTCGCGGAGACGAGGGTGGTGCGTTCAGGGTCATTTGGGACCAGATAGAGATTCATCGGGTGTCCTTGCGAGATGCGTACTGGGTGAGATAGCATGTAGCGAGGAGGTCCCGATGTCTGGGCATGCACGAGAAGAAACGCCGGGTATAAATACCTGGAGAGCGACTGCCTGAGGCTGTCTATGACCACACCGCCTCATAGCCCCGCTACGGCCCAGAGCATGGTCTATCGATTGGTTGTGAATTGGCCTGAACGGCCGGTGTCCTCGTACGGCAGAGAGCCCCGCTCGACCCTTGCGGGATGGCAGACACATATTCCAGTGCGTCGTTTTCAGGACAGTGCAGGCAGGATATTTTCAGACAGCATTGCAATACTTGGAGAGCTTCTCTGTACAGTCGCGGCACTTGGGCCTCTGATAGAGAACAGACAATGTAGCCAGAGTCAAGATTATAACGAAGAGAATACCCAGGCCGAGAACTTTGTATCTTGACCATCGCTGGCGGATGACCTGCAGTTGAGAAGTGAACGTAGCAGACAGAGACGGAGGGTGTCGGCAAGCAGAGACGAGGCAGCACGTGTTGCTCATGGACGCGGTCGACGAGCTTGAACTTGGCCGCGGACGTTCTCCTTGTTTTACGGAATTCAACGCTACGCATTGCGGGATACTACGCGTAGCAGTGAAATGTCGTCAACATCAGTGGATCATACCAAGTATGTGGCCAACCATCCTTCGAGTTGAGTAGCTGACGGTCCAGCACAAGGTGGAAGCACCTCCCACCACCTCCAGGGTTCTCGACTCAGTCCTCTGTACGTCCTAGACTGCGTCTTCGTTCACAAACCTCATCGCTGTCCAAAATACACAGTCCAAGGCCCCTAGCAAGGCCTCCGCCGCTACCACCGCTTCGTACGAGACGTTGAAGTCGAAACGAGCATGGGACCTCGCCGTCGCCCCCGCCAAGTCCCTCCCCATGCAGGCATTCATGCTCTACATGTCAGGAGGCGGTGTGCAGGTGTTCAGCATGGGCATCGTATTCATGCTGCTCTCCAGCCCCTTCAAGAACCTCGCGAGCATCAACGGCGGTGCGCCGTCTTCTCTGCGCGCTCCTCTCGACCACTCACAAGTTCGTTTCCCCAGCCTTCGCACCGTTTGCCCCGGGCGATGCCCCGCCCAAATCGCTCACGACGCTCACGCTTCCTAAAATCGCGTACCTGCTCTGCAACCTCCTTACGCTTGCGTTGGGGCTGTGGAAGTGCCGTTCCATGGGCTTGCTCCCGACGGGTACCGGCGATTGGCTCGCCTTCGAAACGCGTGGGCAGGTGCGCTGATACCTTGTCTCTTTGCTCTCATTGGTGCTGTGACCGACGTAGTCTTGCTCATGCCGCGAATTTATAGCCTCCGGAGATTTCTCTGTTCTGATACCAGGGTTCAGTCACGAGCCTGAGGAGCGTGTTGACGTTGACTGTTGTTGTCATGGTCAATTTTATTCTTCAAGATGAGTTGCTGACCCTTTGCTCAAGGAGAGAGAGAAGAAACAGTCTATCGAGAGATGTGGAGCGAGGCTTTGAGTGTTTTCCCCAACTACAGTGAACAGCACAGTTGTACTGCTGGACAAAATCTGATCGAGCGACAATAATCAGCTTCCTCTTTTCTTAATGCCGATGCACTGAGCCAGGCCACCAATTTAACGTTACAGACCAATACCTAGCACCTGTATTGCTAGCAAATACACATCGACACCATACACGTCACTTCCTACGCATCCGTGGTCACTTGACATTTTCCAAACGTAGGCTCTATCTTGCGATTCGGGTCCATGTAGGCATCCAACTCGGCATCCGTGATCTTCGCTTTACGCTGCAGCCCGCATAAAAGCCCTGGTTGGCATGACAATGCAACGACGTACCTCCTGGAATCCCTTTACGAAGTCCTGCAGATATTGGATACATTTTGCCTTGAGCTGTCCCGTCAGCAGACGCCCCGCACGGTATTCCTGCAGCATGATAAGCATCATGTGCCACGCCGCCGCAACACGCACGCACCTCCCCCATCGCCGCCCACTCGTCGTCGTCCTCCATGAAGAAGCCCAGATACTGGTACGCAACGTCGACGTCCGGGTTCCCGCCCAGCCGGCGGTGCTCCTCCTCCGTCTCCTGCCCGCCCGAGAAGCCGTGCTTGTTGACCTTGTTCTTGATCTGCGCGGGCGTGTCGCTCATGTATATGCTCGAGCTCGTGTTGGACGCGCTCATCTTCGTCTGCGGGCCCTGCAGCGCAGGGAAAAACTTGGCGTACAGCGTCGTCGGCTTGGAGTACCTGAGCTTCACCGCGACGTCGCGCGTCAGGCGGAAGTACGGGTCCTGGTCGATCGCGCAGGGGATCAGGCACGGGATGTTGGTCACGGTCCCGAATATCTGCGGGAACGAGTTGGGGAACGACGGCGCGGCCTGGATCGCGCCAAAGTGGATCTTCCCGATGTTGTCGCTGCGGCAACACACGGATGTCAGCCGTCCCCGGGCGCGCGGACGCAGAGGGCCGCTCACGAGTCGGTGAAGCCGAACGTCGCCTTCGCCTGGTTGACCGTGATCTGGCGCGAGATCTTGGAGACGTTGCGGTAGAATGCGCCGCCGAGGTAGTCGTAGTCGCTGAAGATGAACGTCTTCTCCAGCTTGAACCCGACCGCGATGATGTCCTTCGCATTCCGCCGCGCGAACTCGTGCGTCTGCTCTGGCTTCAGCTCGTGCTTGAACAGGAATTTTTCGTCGTCTGTCCACCGGCTGTCAGCACGGGCACCGACGCAAACCAGCGCGAACGCGCGCACCGGTTAGCTGGACAACCAGTGGGACATCAAACACATCCTGCAGCCACCTTTAACCTCGCTCAGCGTCAACATAGTAAAAGAGGCGTTGTCTACTCACTTTGTGAACACAAATGGTACCATATGTCCCAAATGCATGCTGTCGCTGCTTGGTCCACGTCCCGTGTACAAGAAGAATGGCTTGCCGTGTTCATATCGGTCCAGAATGACGTTGAAATCTCTGAGAAAGACATGAGCTCCCATCTTGGAGAAACAACGCTCCTGAGCATGTCGGGTCGAAGACGGCGGTTCTGATGTCAGACACTGGAACACACTGCAACAGATGCAGCGCGCAATACCATTGCTCTCGGACAAATGTCCCGTCCGACCTTCGAGCCGTCGACCGTGCAATGCGGCTCAACAATCCCTCAGTCCAAACAAGAGATCGCGAACGGAACTCCTCACGTCCGCAACCTGGTGATCCGGCGACCAGCAACCGGGCGTAAACAACACTCACCGATGCGAGAAGAACATCCCGCGGCGCAGGAAGATGTGCGGACGGTGGCCCGTGAGCCGCTCGAACCGCGCGAGCAGCGCCGCGTCGATGCGCCGCGTGCCGAACTGGTCGACGAGCTTGTCGTAGTCGATCGCGAGCTGCTGCCCGTCCGCGGACACCGAGCCCTGCACGTCCCACGGCGTCACGACCTGCTCGTGCGCGCCCTCCGTCGCGGGCTTGATTGCGGGCGCGGGCGCGGCTGGTGCCTCCGCGGGCGGCCTTGCGGATGGTCAGTCATCCTGCGTTGGATCGGGTAGGAGACGTACTGGGAGAGAGAGGTATCTGCCAACGATGCGGTGACCTTGTCGACTGCTGGGGTCGAAAGCCCCTCAGGTACTGAGATGTCGGGTGCGGTGAGTGGGTTCATCGTCGGTCTAACTATAAGTACAACGGAGTAAGTAACCACAGATATACAGAAAGTTTCAGGCAAGCTCACGTCGATACACCTCCGGAGTACAATTCAGAGTCGAAGGAGTCACAGATCGGAAGTTTGATCTGGTCAGACACACTGATGATCATCTTCCACTGGATCAAAGTGCACAATGCAGGATGGGTGTTGGCAACTATAATGTATTTCGTACAATGCTACAATGTCAATAATAACATGCGTATGGACTAGGAGGGATGTATGATATGTATGCATGTATGAGGGGGCAGGGGAAGTCAATCTTCGATAGAAAGTCCCAATTTTCGCAACACCACCACCCGCAGCACAGCGCTGCCCCTGCCCCATGAGTCGATCACCCTGGCGTCTGCCACTCGCCAAGCCACTAGACACAAACACAATAACGTGGTGGCAGAGGGAGAGGGACGGGGGACACCGGACGCGAGCCGCCTTATGGCTTTCGGAACTCGACGAGCACGGTGTATATCGTGTTGAATGCGGTGTAGATTTCTTCTCTGACCTGAGTAGGTCGGCGAAGATGGCAGTGTCAGCATGCATGCAACAAAGGGACCCACCACCACCAAGGATGGATCGACATCGTCGTAAAATAACAGAAACGAAAGTCACCTTTGCACCGGTGAGCACGATCTTGCCAGATACGAAGATGAGAAGCACAACTTTGGGCTTGATCATGCGATAGATCAGGCCCGGGAACAGCTACGAGAACACGTCAACTGACTGGAACCTCTACACCGACCCAAAGACGCACCTCTGGCTCATAACTGCTGAACTGTCCGTGGCTGTACGCCAGACCCTCCAGACGAATGGGGAACTTGACGTCACAACTGCCGACGATGTTCTGGATCTTGAATTCAGAAAACTTGGCGTCGAAGCCAAGCTTCTGCACGATCCGCGCGTACTTGCGCGACGCGAGCCGCGAATCGTCCTCTGATTTGGCGCCGGTGACGACCATCTTGCCCGAGGCAAAAATGAGGGCGGTCGTCTTCGGATCGCGGATACGCATGATGACCGCGGCGAAACGCTGGTGTGAAGAGCGAGGGAAGCCGCGCTCATCACGGACGTATAAGCAGAATACAAACCTTGGGATTATACTCGGCATTGCGCGCGTGCAACGCGATAGTCTTCAAATCTAACCGACAGTCGAGGTTGACGGTCGCGACGATGTTCTGCAAGGTCGGCACGATTCCCTCGACGGCGGTGATGTGCTGCTGCTCGAGCGTGAGGGGTGCAGGTGTCGCAGGCACGGCCGAGGGAGTAGCAGCAGCAGGAGTAGAGGGACCAGCGAGGGCATTAGGCTGGTTGCTACTGCCCGCGACCGGCTGAGGTGGCGGTTGCGACTGTTGGAACTGAATTGTGGACTGGGAAGACTGCTGCATCTGGTACGCAGAAACGGGGGCAGCCGACGGGGCGGGGCCCGGGAGGGAGAGGTTGGACGGCTGGTAGGGATTGGACCCATACGGGAGGGCAAGGCCAGCATTCGGCTGCTGAGGTTGCGGCTGAGACTGCTGATACTGCTGCTGCTGGGGAGGAACATGGGCAGGGCGACCGAATGTAACCTGGCGAGTGGGAAGAGCGAAAGACATCGTGAGTGATAATTTGCTACTGAAATCTACGACCGTGGGAAAAGACGACGGCACGGGGGGAAGAGGAATTTGTGGCAGAGCATCGCCGATGCTATATAGCTGTCATTTCAAGCTCCGACCCAAAAATTGACACACGCTTCATAAGCGGACAATGATCGATCCCTCCTTGGCCTCAGGCCTTATCTCTCACCTGTCTTGATGGCCCCTGTCCTCCGCGCCGTCCACATCGTCGAGGGCTTCATCTCGCCTTTCCCTAGCAGAGCTCGACTCTCGAACAGTCCATGTCCACTGTTCTGTCGGTAAACCCTACCTGCAACCCACCGGGGCAAGGAGTTGGAACTTGCCCATGACAACCGTCGTTAGCGCCATCGTCTTCGTCCTTTCCGAATAGAAATTCAGCTACCACCGATTGAGACCGGGTTTTCTGTTTATCGCACGTTAGGCCTCTAGGTGTGGCTGCGTGTGTCTACTGTCGCAGATGTCCATGACATGGACGCAGACGTGTTTACAGCTTTTGGTGTGTCCTTCGTTTTGAGCTTGTGGTGCCACAGGAGCACACTTGGTGCAAGACCTGCGTCAGATGTGTCAGTGTCTTGTGCAGAGATTACTACTAGACTACAAAAGTGTACGAATTAGATACAGGCATAACGTTAGACCCAACCACCCCTGTTGGCGCGAAGACACCAGCATAGCTATGTCTCGAACTCATACTGCTCCCGCACATCCTCCGCAACAGACGCATTCCGCAACAGCGGATCGAGCGATGCCAGCTCGTCCCTGATGCCTGCCCGCGCACAATCATCTAGCTCCTTCAGCAGCGTTGCGATCAGTTTCTGCGCACGCCCCCTCAGTCGAGCCAACAGAGTATGGGCAGGCGACCGCGCACCTTCAGCTTGTTGTCTATCTGCCTCACCATGTCCGCCTGCTGCGAGTTCCAGCTGGGCGGCGGGCTGCCCAGCGCGCCGCCATATAGCGCGGTCCCGCCCCCGCCACCGAGCCCTGACCCAGACGCGTTTGCGATGCCCCACAGGCTGCCCTCGCCGTCGTGCACCGGTGCAGCGTCTGCACCGGTGAAGAGGTACGACACGCCCGGGTGAGGCGAGAGCAGCCCGAGGGGGCCCATCATGTGCGCGCCAGAGCTGGAGAAGGGCGAGGGCCCGAGGATCTTGGAGATCTTGTTGTACACCTCGGAGAGCACGTCGAGCAGGGAGAGCAGGGTCTGCTGGTAGTCCATCGGGAACGGCTGCGGCGGGCGTGAGACGCGGCGGGCGCAGGGGGCGGGGCACGTACGATGTGGGGGAGGGTCATGTAGGACGTCTCGGACGCGTCTGTGTACGAGATGGCGTAGTCGGCCGTGCCCGGCTGGCGCTGACGGCCGTTTCGCCGGAAGAAACGCTGGGAGATGCGGGGGCGGTCGCTGTCCTCCTTGGACGATTCGTATTCGTTGAGCGCGTTCGAGAGGCTGCGGAGAAGATCTGTCGGTTCTTTGATATCGAACAGGTGCGCGAGCGCCATGCCGAGCATCGCGAAACGGTATGTTCTGCGCCGATCAGCGTCACCGAGCATGCAGGCGGGCCGTAGACGCGAGTGCTTACCGGTTTCTCATTGCGACATTTGTGAATACGCGGTCTAGTTCGGCGCGCGTGATCATGATGGTGTGGAACCAGTGGCTCCGCCTGGGGACACGGGAGGTCGACTCATCTCCGGACAACAAGACAGAGGAAGCGTACCCTTCGTGCACGTTGCGCAAGTAGGTGAGCGTGATAATGCGCTTCTTGACGACCTCACGCAGCATTTCGACGGAGGTGTCCTGGGCGGACACCGCGCCGTTGCCGTTGGGGGCCGTAGGCTCGGATCCTTGCGACTGGACGTCCCACTCACGCGGCATGGGTGCGGTCGGAGGCGAGGGGTTATACTGGAGGAGGCCGGTTGCGGATGTGATTGAGACGCTGCTGGACTGGAGCGACGGGGTGCTGGCGGAGTTGGTCGACTTGAAGGACGAGAGGAGGTTCTGTGCGGAGGATTTCCTGCGCATGGTGGGGCGATGTGCCATGGCAGCGTCCGGAGGTGCCATGGACGTGATTAATAGAACGAAGTTGGCCATTATCGGTGGCGGGAACTTTCCAAATCCGTACACACTTACTTATCCGCTCTATTGCGGCTGTCCACCTTCGATCTCCGACACTAGTCTTCGTAACAAACTCGTTCTTACCCGCCTACAATCCGCACGATCACCTGCAAATTGGCAGTCCACACACCCTGTCCCGCTCCTTCGCTGTCCTGCGCCAACTGCTCCCGTCATGACCGACATCAACAGCATCGCCAAGCAGTTCACGGATTTCTACTACACCACCTTCGACACCAACCGCGGCGGCCTCCAGAGCCTCTACGTGCGTCCGCGCGATTGCTACGATCACCCCCCTCGCGTCTGATCAGCCCGGCACAGCGCGACGTGTCCATGCTCTCCTGGGAGGGCTCGCCCATCCTCGGTGCGGCGGACATATCGGAGAAGCTCACGGTGAGTGCGGCGTAGCGCCGCATGGGCGCGCTCACGGACCCCGTCTCGCCAGACGCTTCCGTTCGAGAAGGTGCAGCACAAGATCACCACGCTCGACGCACAGCCCTCGTCTCCCGGCGTCGCCAGCATGATCGTCAGCGTCACCGGCCTGCTCCTGGTGAGCGTCGCCCGTGCTTCGGTTGCGCACGCGCGTCTTGATGTTTGTGGTGCGCGCTAGGTCGACGACAGCACAAATCCGCTGCAGTTCAGCCAGGTCTTCCAGCTTATACCGGACGGCGGCAGCTACTACGTGTAATGTCCCATTCGTCTCGTCTGGCGCTGCGCGCGATTGACAGGCGTGGCAGGTACAATGATATTTTCCGTCTGAACTATGGCGCATGAGTGCCGGCGATGGCACTTTGCGCGGGTGGGAGAGAGGGTCGCGGGCATGGTACGTTGCAGAAAACTGAAGTTGTATCTCAATACTTGTTGTCGTTATAATTTGGTTCGTGTTGAATCGCGCGCAAGATCAGTCCAAATATTGCCCCATCAGTCATTTTGTATTGATCATCTTGAGTGCTATTATGTAATCCAAGTCAATGGAGGCTGATCACGTGTGGCATACGCGAAGCGGCGGGCGTCTAAGAACAATAGCACTGTCACCGCCTTGTGCATGCCATTCTCCCGATAATAACAAGGAAACCATGACAATTGTGGGCGAGAAATCCTTTTCAAGCGCGCTTGCCACGTTCTGCATCTCTCGTTCTCCCCTTCCATCTCTTCACGACGTTCACTGAGCTCGATATGTTTTCGGGCTTATTCGCCATTTCTCTCCTTTTCAGCGCATCTGTAGTCGGTGAGTGCAGAACAATCTCCAACCAGTGGAGGCGTTGATCCAAGTCATTGCTGTAGCTGCACAATCTCTTACCGCTGTCGTCTGCGTTGCGGGTCAATGCCTGGAAGGGTACACGAACACCACCAGTGAGTTGTGTGTTCACATCAGTTCACGGTCATCTCTAACTTTGCTGCAGTTGGAGCGACATTGTCCGCACCTGGCACCGCCTCCAGTCTCCTGCTTCTTCCCGGACAGTATACATCCGACACGAACCCTGCACTACTTCATGACCTCCTTACGTCGTCGAGCGCATCCCTCACCCCGTCACCTGGCTTCTCGGCCAACTCTTCAGTTACGCTGCCGCTGAATCTCGCTCTTCAGCCTGGTGTTGTAGCATACCCTTCTGCCAATTTCTCTGGCCAAGCATCTTTCACCCCCCTCCCCGCCGCAGGGACGAACACATCCAAGCAGCTCTCTGCTGGCTCCCTTGCCCTTGCGTCGAATGTCTGGGTCGCCATGTCTGCCGGGACCTCCAACAACCGCGTAGTCCTGTGGAACAGCGTCCCAGACACCTCACAGCTCCCCGCCAGCGCTCTTTCCGGTTCATTGACTCTACTCGGCATGCAGTCGTCGGCGTGTTCTCCGGCATGTGCGGGCGCGGGCGTGTGTTCTACCAACGGAACGTGCGTCTGTCCGACAGGCTTTACCGGCTCGTCGTGCGAGACGTGTGCGTCTGGATTCTTCGGGCCGACTTGCCAGCCGTGTCCTGCAGGGTGTAAAGACTACGATCAGGGCATCTCTGGCACCGGAAAGTGCCTTGTCGCCATCGTCAGCAACCCCCCTTCGAGCTGCAATTGCGTCAACGGAGTCTGCGGCTCAAACGGACAGTGTACCTGCAACGCTGGCTGGACGGGCGCTAGTAACGGTACTGCGTGCTCCCAGTGTGCCCCAGGCTTCTTCTTGGACTCCAGCGGTAACTGTGACGGTAAGTTTCTTTGCGTGAACAAACGTATACGTGCGATACTTATTAGTTTGTCAGCGTGCCAGCTCGGTTGTACCGAGTGCGCGGCGAGCACCGGCGACTGCATTACGTGCAAGAGTGGGTTCACGCAGAATGCCAATGATGCGACGTCTTGCATCGCCTCTCAGGCAACGACGTCGGGCGGGACGGTCTGTCCCGATGGGAGCTTCAGCAATGGGACGGCGTGTGCGGCGTGTTCGCCTCTCTGTCGGACTTGCAGTGGATCCTCGTCCAACGACTGCATCATCTGTGGCGCGGGAACTTACAGCCTCAACGGTAGCTGTGTCTCAACGAACGGTAATGGGGTTTGCGAGAACTCAAATATGGTTGCGAACAACAACAAGCACGAGTGTGATGGTATGTGCGCGTTATCTTGGATTGTTTGCAAGCGTCTGATGTATCCTTGTAGCTTGCCCGGCCAAATGTACAACTTGCGGGATCCCGAACTTCAGTGTTGCTTCGACGGTGAACCAGGCACAATGCACTGGCTGTCTCCCTGGGTTCGTGCTCTCGAAGGGCCAATGTGTCGCAAGCTGTCCATCAGGCACGTTCTTGAGCCCCACTGATAACCTGACATGTACTGGTATGTTGTGCTCCCTCGCTCTTCAGACAATCTCTGACAATCCATGCGCAGCTTGCGACTCGTCCTGTGGCACCTGTGTAGGATCGTCCACGTTCTGCCTGACATGTGCGAACAACCAGCTGGCGTCCAATGGTTCCTGTGTCTCCTCTTGCCCATCCAATACCTTCAGCTCGTCTGGCTCATGTTTGGCATGCCACCCAGATTGCGCCACGTGCAGCGGCGGTTCGTTCAACCAGTGCTCCAGCTGCAGTTCGAATCTCCCTGTTTTGACAAATGGCCGGTGTCTCCCTACATGCAGCCAATCCGAGTTCTTCGACAAGACGTCGTCGACCTGCCAGTCGTGCGATTCCAGCTGCTCAAGCTGCTCGGGAGCGGGCTCTAGCAACTGCCTTGCATGCTCTAGTTCAAGCCAAGTGCTGCGCGGCGGGACATGCGTATCGTCGACCTGCAGCTCATCGAGCGTCGTTCCTGGTCTCGGATTGTGTCTCTCCGATTTGGTACAGACGACTGCCGCGCCTTCTGGCACCAGCCCTGCCCCACCTCTCCCCTCCATCACAGGCATCAACGCGCCCGTCACCTCAACGACCAGCACAAAGCCCCGCTCGCTAGCATGGTGGGAGATCCTGCTGATGACACTCGGCTGCGCCTTTATCTTCATCGTGGTCGTCTGGCTCTGGCGGAGGCAGGCGCGCAAGAAACGCGCGCAGGCTACGGCCCAGTTCGCCACGGCCAAGCGCCTCCACGAGCACGGCAGCTGGCGCTGGCGCCTCATGCGCTTCGGCGAGCGGCTCTTCGGGCACAAGCCGAGTCAGCGCTGGATGGTGCCCGCGGAGAGCGGGGACATCCGGCTCGAGAAGCTGCGCGCGGCGGAGGAGGCGCGGCACGACCGCGACATCGAGAAGCTCATCGGATCGTACGAGCGGGAGCCGTCGCCGCTGCCGTCCCTGCGCTCGCACGACGGCCGCCGCGAGGTGCGCCGGAAGCCGTCGCCGCGCACCTCGCTGCTCGGCGCCGACGCGCCGCGCGTGTCGGTCGGCTCGCTCACGGCGGAGTCGCTGTACACGGAGATCACGGGCCAGGCGCGCCGTGCGCCGGAGCCGCGCCAGCCGGTCGGGAAGGCGGCGGACCTGCTGCCGTCGCGCTTCTCGGACAGCACATACGCCACGTCGCGGGTGCACGAGCTGCTGGACAAGCCGTCTGCGCCGACGCCCGCGCAGGAGTACGCGCGCTCGGTGTCGCGGACGCCGGACGCGCCGCCCAGGGGTTCGTATTGGCTTAAGCCGACGAGCGCCGGGAGTGCGGACTGGCTGCAGCCGACGAACACGGGGAATTCGAAGAACCCCTTCCTACGATGAGAGTCAGTGGCCCTGTTTCGCTGGGTTGTTCACATGACATTGTACCTACGTTATTCGCATCGCACGGACTGCTTACTTTGCATCTGGATAGAGCCATCGCCACTGCTGCCGTTCGCACATAGGACCACTACGTACACGTATGCTATACCTTCGCTCGTGCTGTTCCATACTGTATCGCCACGGTTATAATCACCCTGTATAGCTATTAGCTGTATTATTTCGCAACGAGCTTATGTTGCAGTTGCTGCCTTTCAGTGTTCTCGTACATGATTCGGAAAGTTTTGTTCCACTGTGTTTCAACATGATCCAGAAGATGGTTGCATTCCCAGCAAACATCTCGAGCTCACGGCTCAGTCCGAAAACCGTTTCTGATATCCGAAAAATGAGAAAGGCAGTGCGAGGTACTGTATTGCTTGTTCGTACATCTTCCGCAGACTTTGTCAGGCAGTCCTCCAGGAGAGATTGCAAGCCATACATCATCATGGCTCGGCTTATTCTAGTCAGCGATACTCTGTGAGACAGAGTACCGCCTAGCTGGATCATCACCGTTGTGCTCCAAAGCGCGTAGATCGAGCACAATCGAAACATGTTGTCCAGATATACCACAGGAGGTTCCACACTTTCATCGAGTCAGAGTTGCGACAAGTCCTACGCATAGCAGTTCAATATTGATGTGGGTAGATTTGATGGTACTGTACAGTATCCACAGCATGTACTGATCCATGTCCGTGAAGTGATCGGCCGGCGCACAGCGTCGTGGACCCTGAGCTGCGCCGCTCAGCAGTTGCACCCCCCCGCTGCAGCTGGCTCGTCCAGGCTTCGCCCTGGTGTGACGGTCCCCGACTTCGCGTTTGATGGCTGTTGTGGTGTCGAGTCGAGGCTGTGATCGACGGTTGAATGGCGAGGGGATGGCAGACAGCACGAGGCACGCACCTGTCCTTGATCTGCTTGGACATAGTTAGGAACGCTTCCTCTACGTTTGCAGATGTTTTGGCGGAAGTCTCCAGGAATGGAATGGAGAGGGCGTCCGCGAACTCCTGTGGGAAGAAGGGAGGTGGTCAATACGATGAGCGGAACGAGCAAGAGACGACAGCGTACCTTGGCGGCGCTGTACGCGACGACCTTCCGCTCCACCAAGTCGGACTTGTTGCCGAGCAGGAGCCGCTTCACGGTCTCGGACGCATAGCGCTCGATCTCCTGCAGCCAGCCCTTTACGTTCTCAAACGAGTCTGCCGCGTGCATGATGCGTGGATATGGGGCTCTGGCTAGGACACGAGGACAACGCACCATTGTCGGTGACATCGTAGACCACGACGATACCGTGCGCCCCCCGGTAATATGCCGCGGCTATTGTGCGGAATCGTTCCTGACCTGCAGGGTTATGACTGCTCAGTCGAGAGCTATGTCACGGACCGGATGACAACGCACCTGCGGTGTCCCACTAGAGAGCCGAGCAAGAATACGGCGTTAGTATCCATGCGCGCACACACGCCGGGCGTGACCGAACGGCTCACGATTTGCAGCTTGACTGTCTTGCCCTCGAGGTCAATGGTACGAATTTTGAAGTCGACGCCGATCGTGCTCAGGTAGCTGTCTGTAAATGCATCCTCCGCAAAACGCAGGAGTAGACAGGACTGCAGCGGCGTCAGCGCGCGGTGGCCGGATGACGGCGGGAGCGGCAACGCACCTTGCCAACGCCCGAGTCGCCGATCAGGAGCAGCTTGAAGAGGAAGTCGTATCCGTCCGGCATTGCTGTCGCGTCGGTGGAGAGTTGGGTTGTGAGGAATATTGGGAGGCTACGGCCGTGCAACCTGGGCTGAAGAGGGTGGGAGGAGGGTGGGGCAGCACTGCATAGTCACGGTACAGCCAGCCATCAGTTGCACTGCCTGGCCGCGAGAGGATTAGGCGTCTTACCAGATGAGAACGGGTCGTGGACGTTGCGCTGCAAGATGTCTTACATTTCCGCTCGGCAGCACCGGTTTCGCATCACACACGACGGCGCTCGCCGCTGGCGCCGTCTTGAATTGTGATTCAGATCTCGGCTACAGCGAGGAGATAACCACGTGATGTTGTTTGTTTGTTTCCAAGGCTCTTGCCAAACAACCGCTCCTCTTCGCGCCACTAGAGCACTCATCGCCACTCGTCAAGTCTTACTCTGCGGCCGACACCTCGCGAGCACTACGCCTGCGTTGGCTACGCACCTCGGCCGCGCACTTGTTTTGGAATGGCTCCACTCATAGGGAACTCGAGCTTTTCCTCAGACTACTACGACGATGACCCTGAATTCTGAAAGCCCTCAATGAGATAGATCCCGATGCCGGCATTGACCCTCTGAAGCAGAACTACGCCGACCGCAGCTTCGACACCGAAATGCCTCCGCCCAGCCAGCCCTGTCTCAAGCGGCCGCGTTCACCAATATCCGACGATGAGGATGGCTCCGAGCTTCATGGCGTCCTCACCTCCGTCGATTCATCCTATCTTACTTCTCACACGTACGGCGCATCGCGCTTTGGCGAGTTCGGGGAGTACATGTCCCGGAAACGTGCCAAACTCCAGATCCAGAATGCTGATATAGACGCGGAGGGCGATGCGTCGAGTAGGATTTTCAATGGCTTGCAAATTTACGTATGTGTAAACATATCTCTCGCTGAACCATGCTTATCAGCGGGTTCCACCAAGATCAACGGTTGGACTGAGCCGTCTGTTCAAGATCTACGCCAGCTTATAATCCAACACGGAGGGATTTTTCACGCATATCTCGACAAGAAGAGTTTAGTGTCAGTTACCTCACCAGTCTCTTGAAGCCACCATCTAATATAGTCATCAGCACTCATATCATAACTTGCTCCCTGACACCCGCGAAAGTTCGTGAGTTCAAACACATGAAGATCGTGCGCCCAGAATGGCTGGTCGACAGCGTAAAGGCAGGCATCCTGCTGCCTTGGCACGACTTTGTTTTCCGACCTGGCGAAAGAACAGAAGATTCCCAGGGCAGGAAGGCCGCGCAGAAATCGCTCTTTGACGGATTCATGTCTCAAGAGTCACGGCAACGTGGGGCAGACCATGCAGATCAGTCAGTCGGTCACGGAAAATCAACACGGCCTGGAGCAGAAGATCCAGACCCTCCCGAGCGTGAACCCGCGATCCGCGTGGTATCCAAGTTGTTGAAGAACCGACCACAACCACCCCGTACCCCAAGGAAACCGACACACTCCTCTCCAGTCCGTCGCTCTACACCACTGATCCGCGAGCCCTCACAAGCCGACGCGTTCCCAGGTAGCCGCGCATACGTCGAATCCCCACGCGAGCGCGCGATGGCTGACCCGGCGTGGCGCGCGGCGCATACGTCTGTCGCGCCGGACTTCATCGAGGGGTACTATAGGAACTCTCGTCTGCACCACCTCTCCACGTGGAAAGCAGAACTGCGCAACCTCGTTGCAGAGGCGCAGGAGCGCGTCGAGAACGGCGGCGCCGCTGTGTGGGGACGCATGGCGGGCGGGGAGTCGGCCGTGGGCAAGATGTGCAGCAGAATCTGGGCGGTGGGCCGTGCGAGGAGACGTCAGCATGCGCGGTGCGCAGCTGCCCGCATGGCAGTCCCCGAAGGGAAGGAGAGGAAGAGGAAGAGGCGGGTGATGCGGACGCGGATGCAGAGAGGGTCATCATGCACTGCGACTTTGATAGCTTCTTTGTCTCTGCAGGCCTCATTGACCGGCCACACCTGCGCGGCAAGCCGGTTGTCGTGTGCCATTCACAGGGCACGACAGGCGGAGGGGCGAGCACAAGCGAGATTGCGAGTGCGAGTTATGAGGCAAGGAATTTGGCATCAAGGGTGGTATGAGGTTAGTATCTGTACCAAGGCTGTGGTTCGCTCAGGACTGATCGCGAGTTCTTCAGTCTGCAGCAAGCTCGCAAGTTGTGTCCGACCGTCATGACAATTCCATATGAGTTCCAGAGGTATGCCAGCAGATAAATCTCCCGTCCCACCAGGGCTGACCGGTTCTCAGATACAAGCAATTTTCCTTGCAGTTTTATACAATTTTGATGGCGCACGCAGATGACCTACAAGCTGTCTCAGTGGATGAAGCCTTATCGACGTCACAAGCAGTGTCGACAGGATCAAAACAGAGATATCTCGAAGCCAGGATCCAGAATCCTCTCCTCGGACCCTGCAAAGGAGTTCGCCGAGGCGATCGTGCACAGGTGAAGAAAGTAACTGGCTGTGAAGGTCTGTCCCATGCGCTCGGCAACGCCTCATTGCCACTCACATAATCGCAGTGAGTATCGGCATTGCGCACAACATCATGCTGGCTCGCGTGGCCTCCCGACGCGCGAAACCCGCTGGATCTTTCCACATTCTTCCAGCAGACGTAGCTGACGTCCTCGCACCACTGGACATTGACGACCTGCACGGCTTCGGGTACTCTACGCGTCAAAAGGCCCAGGAGAAGCTCGGGGAAACCAATCTTGGACATCTGGCGAAGAAGAGCAAGGCGGTGCTATGTGATGCCCTCGGGAAAGGGACTGGCGAGACGCTGTACAAGGCCGTGCGCGGGATCGACGACCACCAGCTCGAGTCAGACAAACCGCGCAAGTCCGTGTCCTGCGATATCAACGTGAGCAGACCACACACTCTTGGCGGTGTTGAACAGAATTCATGTGTTTCGGCTGTAGTACGGTATTCGATTCGAAAACAACACGCAGGCGGAGACTTTCGTGTACCAGATGGCCGAGGAGGTGGCGAAGCGCCTCGATGACATTGACATGCGCGGACGATCTCTGACCCTCAAGATCATGAAACGCGACCCGAGCGCCCCAGTCGAGGCGCCAAAGGTTCGTTCTTACTGATTGATACCTCGTTATCTCGATTTTAACGTGACCTTCGCCCAGTTCCTTGGACATGGTATATGCGAGACGTTCAGCAAACAAACACCCTTGATCGCGCCTGGGGGTCGTGCGACCAGCGACGCGCTCGTTATCGGCGAGCATGCATGGCGGTTATTGAAGAACTTCAACTTTGACCCAAAAGAACTTCGGGGCGTTTCGATTCAAATCCAGAAGCTTAAGAAGGGTTCTGTACCGACAATCACTGAGCCTGGCAAGCTGTCCTGCCGTTCAAACCTGTGGATGGCGTAAAACATGTTCATCATGCCGAAAATGCTGCCCTTGCCAATAGCAAGCATGCCGACGAGCCACATATACATGTCGAGCCACCATCCCAGGACGATGACGAGATTCAAATCATCTCTCCACCGAATCGTAAGAGCGAACAGCCTACTTTTGACCTTCCCTCGTTCTCCCAGGTAGACATGTCCGTCTTCGATGCCCTCCCCGACGACGTACGCAAGGAGCTCGAGAACGAGTACAAGCGTCGATCCGTTACACCTGCCGTAACGGGCGAACCGTCTCGGGATCGTTCGATCTCAGTGCCTGCCGAGCGGAAGCCCAAGAGTATCCTCGTTAAGGGCACCAATGTCAAGCGTATAACTCAGCAGCTCGCCCCGCGCAGCAAGTCCAGCATCTCACCCAAGAAAAGCGTCTTATTTGCCAAGCGTGATCGTCCCTTCGCAGTAGACGTCTCCGACAGAGAGCTCCGCAGACTCGATGTCGACCCTGACGTCTTCGCTGTGCTCCCCGCAGACCTGCAGCGGGAGCAATTGGCAATGGCGCGCCAGGTGAAGAACCCAGGTGCGGAGGTATACACGAAACGCAAGGTGCTCAAGCCCTCCAGCCGAAGGCCGGGGTCGCCGTCCGTATACCACAGGCCTCCGGCTCCCAAGGCGAACTATGTCGAACCGCCAACCTGAAGCAGCAGGGCAAGGCGAAGGGCGAGAAGTTATACTTCTCGGAGACAGACGACGTGCAGCAGGTCATCGAGGCGTGGGTTGATGGATTCAAGGAGCGCCCGCCCAACCAGAAGGACGTGGAGTTCTTTTCCAAATTCTGGTGCAGTGTGTCGACAACTCGCGGTCGACCGATTCGGGGATGAGAAGGCGGTCGCGGTGGCCAAGTGGTGGTTGGTCTTGCTCAGGAGATACTTCGGAGTCTGGGAGAACGCGCCAGACACCGACGACTCACAGGCCGTCGCCGAAAACAGCTCAGAAAGGGTGGGCCGCGCTTGGTGGCGAGCCTTCAGAGAGGTGAAAGCCAAATGGACGTGACTGCAAGGAAGAGATTTGGAGGTTGCCTGTCCCTCCGGTGATCGACCTGGCATTGGCGATACACGATCGGCATTAGCATATGTCATTCGACCATGCTGGGACCCAGCGGGCGACCGAGTATCGGCACAACTTGAGGATACGACCGCCGCGGCTATGGGATCGCAAATCTGAGAGACCACGAAGCCAGTGCGTACGCCCTGCATCGTGTTGTGTACCGAGCTAACTGAAGTCACATAGGCCTGGCTCCCAAGGGCGTTTCCGGGGGTATCAGCACGGAACCGCTGTCGACCTAGCACAACGGCCAGAACCCCGCCGAGATCGCATGCACCCAGGCGAGGACAAGTGCGCTCTCAATGGCTGTGTCCTCGAGCCATGTTCCGCGGACAGCCACCGGATGCCATATATTGCACCCGTTCTGTGAAGCTGACAAGGACCCACAGCAGTGTTGCGCGCGCTGGGTCCGCGCTCCCCGCCCAAGTGATCACGCGTAGCCACACACCACCGTCCATGTCCAATGTTACGGGGTGGCGCACCGCACCATTGGCACCTTGCCGGGCGAGCGGAACTTCCTGGTGATGTACTCGAATGGCGTATTGGAGCACTTTATACCAGGACAAGCGCACACCGTGTCCAGCACCATGCCACACCCATGTCATGCAAAGGCATGGGACACTGATTATGACGGTCGCGATTGTTGACGTTGAAGGTACACGCCGCAGATTGACGATGTGACTAGCAGCAGTACGTACGAGACTAATGTGGTACCTGCATGCAAAATATCTAGGGGTTCACGATGGAACATAGGGAATGCGATAGAATATTGATTATGCATACATCCGATGAAATCCGAAGGCGCATAACTACAGAGTCCAATCCGAAGCTAACTTATCAAAGCGAGCAGACACAGACACACCTGAAGGATAATGATGTCAGTAAGTGAAGTGATCCAAGACGTGGCAAATAATGGCAATATCAGAAGGAAATATTGGCAATAATACTGGTTTCTCCATATATTAGAGTCAGAACAGGTCTGATTGTTTCTCATCGTGTATGAATTGAGTGGAGAAGGCCTGTACTCACCGAGGGCAACGAAGAACGAGCACGATAACGATAACTAGAAGAAAATATTGGCATCAGTACTGATGTCGTGAAAGGGATTGTAGGCGCATGATTCAGAACCAAAAGCAATATATAACAAATCCGCACATTCCCTGAGGAATCGGTACAGGTCTGAGAATTTTATCATCAAGAAACAAACACAAACGGTCCGTCAACCACATAAAACAACGCACTCACCGAGTCAGACAGCGATCGGAAACCCAGGCGGGCGCGACGTCGGCAGAGGCTTCCACTTGGCACGTGCAGGAGACGTCTCGCCGTACGCCCAGTCCTGCTCCATCGGAGCCCCGCCCTCGCCACCGTCGCAGTCCTCGACGTACACACCGATGCCGACGCCCTCCTCGGGCTCGAGCAGCACCTCTGGGCCTGCACCGCGTTGCTCGCGCTCTGCTTGCAGCTGCACCTTGCGCAGCGCGGCGATGAGGTCGTCCGCAAGCGGCGTCGCGTTGGGCGGCTCCTCGCGGATCGGCTCCCACCCGACGGGCGGGGAACCCGGAGGCGAGATAAGGAAGTTCTTCTCGATCTCGGGTGGGCGCAGGAAGTTGTTGTTGTAGCCTGTGCTCGTGGAGGCGGATGGGATGGGCGTCGGGTCTGCGCGGTACACCCGCAAAATCGTCTGTGCACTGTGGAGGAGTCAGCTGCGGACGACAGCGCGCGGTGAGTGCACCACTGACATGTTTGCTGTGGGTCCTACGACCAGGCAGTCGCAGCTGAGCTTCGCGTGCTCCGCGTCGTCTTCCGAGTAGTACACCAGTATGATTCGGGCGAACCCCTTCAGAGGAGCCCATGCGTAGATAGGGCCGTACAGCTCGAAGTGGTTGCGCAATGCATCGAGAGCGAGAGGCTCGAAAAATGCTGGGGGTAGTTGTGTGATCACCAAGGTGTTTGTGTGTGGTGGTGTGAGCGTTGCCGACAAGCTCAACGCTGGAGACGATGGAACCATAGGCGAACCATGGGGCGAGCCTTGAGGTGATGATGATGAGTATTCATGAGACATGTTGGAAGGTGTGTGCAGCAAGAGATGAGCGGCAGAGGGAGGTTGGAACGCATAAGGAAAGCGAGGAGCACGACTTATGCAAAATTCAATATCTTACGTAATGCACGCAGTGCCACTGGCGAGCACTGGCGCCGCTGTGCGCAGACAGTGCGGCGTCGGTGCCACTCATTTGTGCCGCCGTTATCCATGATCAATACATCCTACAAGCCTAAGTAATACAGGCCTTAGTACATCACAAACATCACTTCTCCAAGGATTCTGCTATGCCACCCCGACATCAGCATATATTCATTGCCGAACCAGATATCTGCGTTTCTTCAGTGCACTAGCAAGACACCAGGGGCGTCGAGACTCACAGATCGAACGGCCAAACATCATGTACCGCCCTGATGAACACCACTGGTGTGTTGAGAAACATCTTCAAGCACGCAACCGTTCTTCGACAGCAGCTGTCTTCGACTTGAGCGCATTCACCTTCTCTTCCTTGGACGCGTCGTACGCCACGGTTGTCTGATTGAACCTGCGCATAATGCGATGTAAACAAGGTCCGCGCGGTAAGAAGCTGTACACAGGATACACACGGATTCTCCGGAGACTTCTGGAATTGCTTGAAGAGCAGGTCCTGGAGAAAGCAACGATCAGATGGCAATTCTTACACCGTGCCATCTCTGACATACCTGGTACTGCTGTAGTCGCAGCCCCGGATGCTACAACATCCGTTTGTTAGTCAATCGGATGAGAATAAAATCAGTGGACACACCTCAGCCCTGACGATAGGCATCTCACGCTCCTTGTATGCCTCGAATGCTCCCTTGAACCTCCGCTGCATAATGATAGTCAGAAGCGAGTCAGCAACAGGATCAGTGGCGACGGCATACCTCTGGATGTCTCTCCAGCCCTGCGGCCTGCTGTCCTACGCTTGCCTTGTCCATCTTCGCAGTCACAACATCGAGCAGGTCAAGAGCATTATCGATGCCAGTCGCCGCATATTCCTCAGGCTCCTCTGGCCTCTCCGGCTTTTCGTCCTTAGCATCTTCGAGACCGCCACCAGCAGCGATTGCCCCAGGCCCTGCGGGCTTGGGAGCTTAGGAGGGGCCTTCTTAGTCTTTGCAGGCGTTTTCGCCTTCGCTGGCGCAGCCGCCTCCTCTTCCGCGAGCAGACGCGCCGTCTCTGCCTTGCGAGCGAGCTCTGCGCGCCGCTTCTCCTCCTTGTCCTCCTTGGCCTTCTTCGCCTTGGCCCCGTCCTGCCACTGATCGGCTTCTTTGCGCTCCTGAATGCAGGGATAGCGCGTCGGCTCATGCCCGAAACTCCTAGGACACTGCAAAACTGCAGGACACACCTTGTCAGCATCTGCGGCTGCGTTTTCTTTGCCTCGTTCTCGGCTTTCTTCGCCCTCCCGGACTCCTTCTTCGCGTTTCCTCCCTTTGGCGCCATGGTGCAGACTCGGATGCACAGCAGTACTGTCCCGGTAGAAAAAGAAATGACAGTGCAGTTGGAGAACAGCCTGACTCTTAAGTTGCGTAAGACGCTGAAGCCTGCAGCGCTCCTTGCCGAAATCTAATCTTATCTAACGGGACCAGACGTGCTCGATAGCCGATGAATATCCTGTGTGATCTGTCTCGCCACATCGCCCAGCTCAGGGATTTGGGGCTGTTGCTGTTACTGCCATCTACCACGAAGAGACTACAAGACGATGTCGGCTGGAGCCTGGCGGAGGATGTGCACGGGCATCGAGTATTAGTATACTGCGATCTCATCCGATATCGTGACGCCCATCAGCGTGGTGGCACAGAAATGAGGCTCTGCGTGTCCCGCGCGATTTCACGTCTGACTCGTTCTCGGGGCATCCTGCACTCTTCATACCCCTCGGTTGTCGACTACCCATCCGTCGCAACACGCTCCGTGCTTCACGCCGTCGTTCTAGTGTGACTGTCCTCCCTGTTCTCCTTCTAAACCCTCAACTTCCTCGGGCGTATTCGCAATCTATTCACCGAGAACCCAATGGCCGACTCGATTGGCAAATGGGCCCCGGGCACCGCTTGTACGTGTCACTCTTTCTGCACCCCACAGGGACATCGATGAATCGCGCGGGCAGACGGGCCGGTCCTGAGCCAGACCGACCTGTACATGCTCGACGGCGTCGAGCTCGAAATTCACCCCATCTTCGTCAACCAATCATCGTTCAACCTCATCTTCAACGTCTCCACAGGTATGTGGTGGTGTGCTATGTGCGCGTGCGCGGCTGACGGGGCGCACAGGCCAAACGGGGGGTTGGAGCGCAGAGGCGCGCGACCGCGAGCTGCCGTTCACCGCGAAAGACGAGCCCGCGACGCTCCCGCGCGTCGACACACTGATCGTCATCACCGAGCTCAGCCCGTGGTGCACGATCGTCAAGAACGCGAACGGCGTCACGCTCGGCGACGTCTGCACGACCGTCTGGCGCGAGTGAGTGGGCCGTTCGCGCGGGACGAGGCCGTCCGGCTCACGCTGCTCGCTTTCGTCCAGGTACACAGACAACATGGTGACGGACAAGGAGCTCGAGTCGCTCCCTCCGCGCACTCAGGAGCAGGTCCGGCGGTTTGCGACGAACCCGAACAACAGCAGTTGGCAGGCGTACTACTCGCCCGCCGCCGGCCCCGCCCGGTTGCGGCGTGGTGGTGGGTGCTGCTCGCGTTCTGTTCTTTGTTTCATGCGGTGACGCGACGTCCTCTGCTCGCCAGACTGGCTGCGCGACCGGCAGTTCTTCGACAAGCTGGTCAAGAAAGACGCGTACATCAAGTCGCGCCTCGGGTACACGGCACCCAACATATTCGTGATGGTCCTGCAAAGCTTCTGAGCGCACCCCGCTGCCCACTTCTCCATATCGAGTCTCGCGTCTTGCTCGCCCTTGTGTTATTGCGCCGTTTTCACATCTAGGATCTGCCCCACCACTGTATCGCACCATCTCCTCCGCTTGTCGCTGTGTTCCTCCGCACATCTGTTCGTGCTTCGCGCACCGGGTCCGCTACTACTAGTCATGTCTCTATAGCATCTCTTCTGGAATGTCGAGCCCGTGCTAGGTCCTCGATACCCGCCTATGATAGCCACTGCTTCTGCTATATATCTCCGTGCACAGCTGCCTCCGATCGACGCGCCTTACCACATGGATACCCTGACACTTCTTGCCTTGCCGCAATTGAGACTCGGACACGATCATGCATAGCCCCACCTCATCGCACCGCACCTCTCGCCGTCCGTCCCGCATCACATCGCTGGCCGCCGTATGTGCACCCATCATCGACATCACCGTCGACCAATTGATTATAAGCCGCCAAATTTCAAATCCCAACATGGCCGCACGGGCCCGTGACGCGCAGGCCGTGTACATCTGCATCAACGTCCGCGTGGGTTCGAAGCATGTACATGCTTGTGTGGCGTACGGTCAAGTTTCAAAATGTCGATATCATGAACACAGCGCGCCATCGAGATCATTAATTGCTGCACTAGTACTGCCGCTCTCCACTTTGTTCGACGTGCGTGCTGATCGCGGATCGATGCTCCTCGAGGGCGCGTGGCGCCGCGACAGGCGCGGTGCGGGCTCACTACGCTGAGCCGCCCTCCGCGTTGACTCGGCCGGCCGTGCGTGGGCAGGTGCGTGGCACTGCACTCGATCGGATGGGCGCACGCTCGTGGAAACAGAAGCCTCTGGCCTCGAAGTACTGAGAGTGCCGGGTAGCGCTGCATCAACAGCAGGCAAGCAGGCATCCACGGATCAGATAACGTATATGCAAATTGGCACAACATGTAGTTACAGGTATATCTACAAGTGACTGAGAGCACGACAACGCGGGAGCAGAGACGGACGGGCGGGACATGGAAGATGAGATGGAAGCAAAAATGACATGGGGAGAGACACAGAGCGATGCGGGCGTTCAGAGCAGGGGCCGACCTAACCTATTTTACCTAGCATGTGCGTGCACACGGCTGTACAACGGAGACACAAGACGACAGCCGAAAAATAGCATAAGTTAGCGCGAAGCGGCCAAACGCACGACCGCCGGGGCCGCCTATGTCGAGGACGCGGCGGGGGTCGGCTTTCGCCGGTAGGGCTCGGCGGGGCGCAGCTTTGCCTGGCCCTTCTTGTCGCGGTAGAAGACGATGTCGCCTGCACGACCGTCAGCGAAGCGTGCGGAGACAGGCGTGGGAGACGCACCTTCGTCCTCGACGAACTGGCAGCTGTTGTAGCTAGTCCAGAGCGCCCTGAACACGTTCGTGGTCGAGCTGTGGTAGTGATCGCCGATGAACTCCTGGAGGTATTTGGTGGCCTCCTCGCCGTTATCTGGCAACGGAAGAATGCGAGCCATCAGAGAACATCGGGACATGAGGTGGGAGATGGGCGCACAGAAGGGCAGCATGGGGAAGAAGTGATGGATGACATGGTAGTGGGCAACGTCGTGGAGGTAGAAGCGGCCCATCCAGCCGAGGAAGTCGCGGTCGACGGTTGCTGCCGCACCGCGTTGGAAGTTCCAGACGCCCTCGCGGTAGTGGGGAAGGTCGAGCTCCGTGTGGTGGAGATAGGTGATCATGACAAACCTGGCGCGGGGTGAGACGCTGCTCTGACAGGGTGAGAGTGGGACCCACCAGTGGTTGTTCAGAATCCACGGGATGGCGTAGTATTTGATGACCTCTGCGGCGCCCCACTTGTCGCAGGCGAACTTGAGAATCATGACCATGGAAGCGATGCCGAAGTTGGAGATGAGGACGGCGTTGCGCTGGCTCTTGTTGAAGAGGACAGAGTTGGCTGGCGGAGACGGTCAGGCTTGGCAGATCGAGGAGATCTGGTGCTTACGATCGAAGTGGCTTGTCCATTTTGGGTACTTCTTCTGTCCCGAAACGTTGTAAACTTCAACATGTGTCAATCCAACCAATCAGGGAAGGCGGCCATTTGGGGACGCACGCAGATACGCTGGGAACGCAAAGATCTGCTGCCGCACCAGCATGAACAGCGTGTAGATGGCCGTGTCCCCAAAGTAGTCCTCGTACTCGAACTCGGCCTCTTCCTCCTTCGGGATCCCCAGCTCAGTCCGCGTCTTCGGCACATACACCTCGTCTTTCTCCATCGACGCGTGGTTGCTGTGGTGCCGGTGGTGCGAGATCTTCCAGCTGAAGTACGGCGTCAGCAGAAGGTTGTGCAGAATCTGCAAACGCAATCGGGCGTCAGCTCCGCGCGCCTGCGCGCATATCAACATTCCTCACATAACCGATCGTGTGCGAGATGTATTTGTTTTCCGAGAACGCGGAGTGGCCGCACTGCAGGTAGTGGTCAGACCCGACAAAGCGCAGTGAATCGCGACAGGGCTCACTTCGTGGCCGAGAATCCAGATACCGGTGAAGGCGAGGCCCTGGAACCACCAGCTGCATGACGTCAGCATCGTCCGGCCCACACACGAACATCGCCGCTCACTAGACCAGCCAGCAAGCCCAGCGCGCCAGCTCAGCACCGACGGGCGTCAGGCGCGCGACCGCGGGCGCGCTCTGCAACAGCGGGTCGATGCGGAGAGCGAGTTCCCAGTTGATGGCGACCACAAGTAAATCTCTTGCCAAATACAGGCAGCCCTTCCACGTCTTCCGCACGAACATGCGTGCAGGGATGGCGGCGCGGATCTCGTTCAGCGTCCTAGCAGAGATGATCAGCATGCACGCGCGCGTCGGCGCTGTGAGGTGAGAGCGCACCAGGGCATTGGCGAGAATTCCGGGAGCGCGTCCTCGGAGTAGGTCGTAGGCTGCGCCAGCGCGGCAGTCTTGTCGTTCATGGTGGGCGTCGTGGGGTGCAGGACTGGCGTGGGTAGAGAGGTCGCCGCAATGCCCTTTCGTGGAGATTAAGAAGGGAAGTGATGCCGGCTCTGTGCAGAGATGGGCGGATGCGGTCCACGTCAAGGCAAAGTGTCAATTTATGTAGACAGGGGCAGCCCAGTGGCATGGTTCGCATGCCATAAGCACTGCTTATGCTTAGACTGGACTGAAGAACGTTGATGATCATGGGTGTGCTGATTGGGAGAAGAAATCGGCCATGAGGGATCAATCTGGGGACGTACGGCATAATCGAATACGCACTTTACCATAAGTGTCAGTCCAGCGAATCTGCGGGCTTATGTTATTGCGACCGGCCATCCCATCAACGAGCAGAAACCCACAAGTCGCGTCCGAGCTTCATTAATTTCTTCCGAGAATCATTTTCCGTGAGATAGCCAGGGCACATTCCCATCAACGCCGACAGTTCCCAGAGCCGCGCTCTCCAGATATTGCATACAGTTGCGACGTGACGTGCAGAAACATAAACATTCGACGTCGCTGATCAAGCAGGCCGGCCTAATGTCTGGCAGACGGATGTATGATGGATAAAGTGAGAGATGTCGGTACAGACGCCTGCCCTCACCCTGCCACGATGTTACTATCACGGCCAAAATCAAGCCCCTTTGGCCATCCAACGCGGGCGAACATGGTTTATAGTGCAGTAAGTGCTATTTTTGACCAATTTCTCAAGCTCGTGCTCCTAGTGCACAACGTGCCCGACGACGTCCCTTGCCTCGGTGACCAGATAGCAAAACCGACTGGTATACTTACCCGGTTGGCCGGCGGACCGGGATGCGCCAATCCGTACAAGCGATCTCCGGCTCCGAGGTGTCTTCATTTTGTGCAAAGTACTCCGCAGGCACTGCATCTGCGTAGCGACCTAGGGACATGTACGCGACCACCATCTTGGATCTCATCTTGATCAAACCTAAGTACTGACGCCAGGAAGGTCAGGTGATAGCAGCATCATGCCTCTTACCGAGGCGCGTGCGATGTGTGTGCCGCCATGACCGGTGCCGAGCGTCCCGCTCGCAGCAAGTACATATGTATGTGTCTTCTCATTCCGTATCACCCAACGCTGACATACGGCGCTTCGTACGTGTGCACCTAGCGTTGATGTTATCTCGGTCAAGTTTCGGGCGAACTGCAGCGACGTACATAATACAGCGTAGGTCGTCCAGGAGGTGAAACTGGCATGGGGATTGAAATTAAAATCTAGACAGATCCAGAGGCGATCAGTGAGCAATCTGAACGAAGGGCCACCCACGGACTTGCATGCTAGCAATGCACGCGCATGCCACGAGTATGCTATAGCGGCCAGAAGACCCTCATGACTTCAGTAGCGTCCTTAGCCGTACCTGCACATATCGGCCGGATGTCCGGAGCGATCGTCCTGATCGCCCGGCGCGGACATGCTACAACCGCTGCTGAACCATGCAGGATGGATATCGCGACTACGGTGAGGCATCAGACTAAACATCGCGTCACTGGAGGAGGACACACATGAGACACTTACGTTCTGCAGCGAAGATGGCGCGAAGCGTCAGTTCGCCGTACGTACTTGCTTGCCAATGATTGTATCTGTGGCTCGCTACCGCTCTTTAGGAATGGGAGAAGGCCTGCAGCAATCGATGCAGCTTCTCTCGCGGCGCCGCCAATGCCAGATCGCCCGTCCAGATGACTCTAGATGACGAGATGACCATCGGGGCCATGCTGCAATCAGTCTGGTGCAGGGATTTGCGAGCCGGCTGCCAAATCACAGCCCGCACATGGCCAAATGCAACGGACATGACGGCATGTTATGTTATAGACCTGGTGCTCACCGGATTCTGGCGCGAGAACACGAGAGATGTGTTCTGCAGTCGTCCACGGACCCACAGTCGACCACCGTCGCCACTGCGGCAGCATCCCCGGGCCTAGCTTCCTATGGAGATGCTATCAGTGCTGGCTACTAGTGCACAAAACGCACTGGATTTCTGATTAGCACGGAGCGTGCAGGCTTGCGCCATGGCCACGTTGGTGCTGGTGGTGCGCTAGCATTATTCATGTCTTCTTGGCCAGTAGATCAAGGGGACATCGGCGACACGTATTCGGTGCATATGCTGAGCGCTGAACTATGAGGCTCCTAGAATGGGATATACCTGCATGATGGTGTCCAAGAAGTGCGGCTGCCAGAATCATCATTCCGAGCACGGTCGGAAGTTCGCCCTAAGCGCGCGAAATTGCAGCTGGGGCGACTGGACTGACAGCAAGCAGTCCAGACAATGCACTAGAAAACGGACGAAGAGCGCTGATCTGCAGCACCCCACGGTGATGCGACGTACAAGGAACTGTTGGCTCAATGAACGAAAGGATGATCCACGGTTGATGATGGTCTTTCACCAACAGTCAAACGTTCATGCATTGTACCCCTGGCTGCGCATCTAGAATGTCGTCAAAACATGTCGTGGAAGGCGGCTGCGGATAGAACGGATGAGCTACATACGACGTCTCTTCACCACCGGCGCGCGGAATTGGGATTATCCAGGGTCGGTTGCTCTGAATGTTGAAGCGGTGTATTGGCATAGCTGTGGCATCAGTACCGGCGCAGGATGGCATATGTCGAGGGCGTTTTAACATATAGTCGGGGCACGTGGCAGGGGGAACGCATGGCGAGAGGCGCGCAAACCCGACGCTGGAACGACAGCGTCCTCCCGTTCAGGCTCTTTCTCTCATTCAACAGCAATCTATCGAGCATTCACGTTCATTCCCGCGGAACAGAATCTATTATTCCTCTCGGTGTTTGCGGAGACTCGGTCAAGGCTTGCTGACGGTTTTCAAAACACCCACGTCTCCTCCAGGAATCTATAACATAGCACTAGTCCTCACCACAAACTCATCGACAGGGCTAACATACGACCTGTGCACATTCTGCCGTGCGAACACATCAATCCTGCTTTGATCGTATCTAATCAGTAGCAGTCGAGTCAGTCAATTGGCTCTGAAGGACCGGCGAAGGCTCTCTGTGCGCCTCCACTTCCATCTTACCTCCCGTGAACTGTTGGATCCGTACTGACAGCTGTATCACAGCAAAATATAGGTCGTCGTTCGCGATGCAGTACACCCCAGTTATCCCCCCATTCCCCGGACCCCCGGGAGGCGGAAACGGGACTTCGCCAAGGCGTCCACCAGTCATCCCATCCTTTTCTCCAAACAACCCGCCCGCTACGCCCTCCTGGGCACAGCCCCACCAGTTTCCGACGATGTCGCCTTACATGACCGGAGGCGCGTTTGTCGCCGGCCCGCCTGGTTCGTACTTCATCCCCCCTGTCGCGCTTCCGTCCGGACAAGTACCAAGCACGCCAGTCGCACCGGTTGGCAGTGGCGGATTCTCCGCAGACTGGACTGGGTTCCCGAGCAACGGCTCGCCTTACACCCAGCCGGGCTCTCACCCACAGACGCCGTACACACAGACCGCGCAGACTCACCCGCAGACGCCGTACACACAGGCAGCGCAGACACCGTACACACAGGCAGCGCAGACGCCGTACACACAGGCAGCGCAAACGCCGTACACACAGGCCCCGCAGAATCTCTACACCCCCGCCGCGGCACCCCCTGGCACCGCGTACTCGACCTTTCAGCAGCCGCTGCCTGCGGGGTTTCCCCCTCCAGGACAGCCTGCGCAGGAATGTGGGCCATGCCAATGGGGATGCAAATGGGAATGCCCATGGGTGGGATGCCGATGTTTACGCCGTACGCGATGCCAGGAAGTATGCCGCCCCCCGGCATGGTTCCCGGCGCGTGGCAGACACCATACGCGCAACCTGGCGGGGGTGCACTCCCTCCGCAGGGTGTCCCTCCTGCAGCCGCCCAGCCCGGCCCCACACGTCCGCCGTTCATCCGCCCGCAAGACGTCAGTGAGTTAGACAAGGTCGCCAAATTTGCTGAGGGCCTGCACTGTGCGCGTCCCGTTCATCGCGCACGGCGTATGCTGATGCCGGCGAGTGCAGATGGCTCCGTCCTCGAGCCGTTCATCGCCAAGAAGGTCAAGCGCAGGTCGAGGTCAACCCGCTGATACAGCCTCCCCCCGAGGATGGGGAGCGCGAATACCTCAAATGGAGCATGCTCTTCACCACCACGCAGTGCACGCGCTCGTCCGACCCTCACTACCGTTCCTGGTCGGATGGCCGACACGCGCCTGCGACCTGGCCCCGCGTGACCTCGCTGCGGCTGGTCTCGCGAGCGCTGCCGTGGGCCGTCGACGTCGCCGCGAGTAACGCCGCCGCCGGCGTGACGTGCGGAGACGTGATCGAGGCCATCCACGCGTACATGTACACAAAAATCTCGCAGGCGCAGTACGACGGCGCGGACGCTGCGCAGAAGCGCGTCCTGTCCGGCGCGTACTGGTACAACCGCTCGACCAATACCGGTGTGCCCGGCGGGAAGCTTCCGCAGACGCTCCTGCGCCTCGACTGGCTCGGGGAGTACGCCATGTTCGGGGGCATCGAGGCGGACGAGCGCGCAGTGCGTGAGCTGTGTGGCGTCGTGCTGCCGTGCACGTTCGTGCTCCGGGTCGCGAAGCGCCATCCGATGATGGAGGAGGAGGAGCGCGATATTGCGGCGCGAGAGGCGGCGGCGGACGAGCGGGTCAGGCGCAGAGGCCGCTCGCGGGCAACCTCGGGCAACCGGTCGCGCGGCACGTCGCGCGGTACCAGCCGGGCTCCCGATGAGGAGGAATCGTCCGACTGACCTCGCTGTGAGTCTGTTTATGAATGTCATGACCCATCCACGACGAATACGCGCCCATAACCACTCTAGTTCTATGTCATCAGAAGTCTGGGTCCTGTTTCGTGTTTTCGTTCCATCATCCCTTTTTTTGGCTTATTTCTAGACTGTAAATGTAGTCCGTGGGCCGATCGATACCCTACCGCCTATGATATCTTAATCTATGTTGTACTCGCTTCCACCGTCTTTGTCACCGCTCGCCTGCAATCCATCCCGTTATAGGAGTTCATTCACGCACCATTGGATTCGATCGACGAGTTTCAGCGACTTCAACGTCGCATATGTACATAATGCTACCGCTTAGTGTACAGAAATCACAACGCTCTGGCAATGCACAACAATACTAGTCGGCAGCCCAATGTCATAAATTAGACGGTATGTTATGTATCTGCAAACAAATCGTGGGCCGCTCTTGCCCGCTTCAGAAATACCACTCGCGATCACGAGCACTTTGCACTTCGCACTACGTCGACGCACTAGCGTTTTCCGAGTGGAACGAGCTTCCCGAATCGCGCCTCGTGTCCGAATCAAGCTGCATGCAGATAATTGAAACCGACATCGCGCTCGGCTACGCACGCACGGATCACAGGACACGCCCCACGACGCTCGCGGCGAGCACAGCAAGCACCGCGAGCGCCGCCAGAAGCGCAGCGCGCGAGACCGGGCCCATCCCGACCGCCGCCCGCAGCGCCGTCTCGAGCCCCTGCGCCATCGCGTCCATCCCGAAGTGCGCCGTCGCGCGCTGCCGCGCACGTGTGCCGAGCGCCGTGCGCGCCGCCGGGGGGAGCGCGACGATCTCCGCGAGGGCGTCGGCCCATGTCTGCGCGTCCGGCGCGCGCAGCCAGCCTGTGCGCGCGGCGGGCGGGGCGTCGACGACGCTCTCGGTGGGCCCGCCGCTGTTGCACGCGAGGACCGGGAGGCCGCAGAGCATGCCCTCGACGGGGCCGATGCCGAAGTGCTCGTTCGTGGGCGTGTAGAGCAGCGCGAGCGTCGAGGGCGCGGAGAGGAGCGCGGAGCGCTGTGCGGTGGTGAAGTTGAGGAGGAAGAGGATGTCGGGGGCGGTCGGCGTGAGGTTGAAGGGCGGGACGGAGACGCGGGAGGCGGACGGCGCGACGATGTTGTATGTCAGGGAGTTGGCGTTTGCGCGGTCGATGAGCCCGACGAGAGTCATCATGTTGTCCTCCAGTCGCGGGTCATAGCCGCCTGGCACAGATTGAGTGGCAGGTGGTGCAACAGATGCCATGCACCTACCTGCGAGAACCAACCGTATATCTTGGGGTGGCGAGGATGCGCTGTCCTCAGCCAGCTTCTTGCGAAGCAACGCGAATGCGTTGATCGCTAGAGCTGCATTCTTCTTCTTCTCAAAGCGGTTCAGGGAGAGGAGAGTGGGGCGGTGTCTGCTCTTTTCTTCGCGTCAAAGTAGGATGCAAGACGGAGGCGCCAGGACGTACGATGTCACCTGAACAATGTCAGGATCCTGCCCATCAACACTTGTGGTCTCATAGGCAGCGAGGTTGATGCCCGGGTATACTACCTGCGGTGTAGAGCCGATGGAGGCAAAATGTGTCTTGAATACACGTGCCGTGAATTTCGAGTTTGCGAGGATGATGTCCGCTTGTCCTGAGCGGCCGGGTATGAGAGTTGACTGTCATTATTGCGAGCATCTGGGCACTCACCGGTTGTGAACTCTTCGAGCCAGTCCATGGGGAACCGGTACAACCTCTTGAGCAGACCGCCCTTCCTCCGTACTCGCCCTTCCACGTACTCGCCATCCGCGAGCAACTTGTCAGGGAAGTGACAGTAGAATACAACGCGTGTGCCCGCACCCATTCGCAGCAGGGGGACGCACGTGGAGAGCTGGTCGACAAAGTAGACGTCATACGCGTCCGCAGACGGGCGAAGCAGGTGGCCCGTGAGGTGCAGCTGGCGCGCTTTGGCGCACAGGATATGCAGCTTCCCGTTGACGGAGCGCGGAAAGGGCGAGACGACGTGGTGCACCCGCAGAGTGCCTGTCCAACGCCCACGTCAGCACTCACCAGGCGGGGATGCGCGCATATGCGTACCGTCGCGCGTCTCGTCGAAGCAGTGGTCCGGGTCGTGGTGTGAAGTGTATACGTCAACCGAATGGCCGAGCCTCTGCAGCCCGAGTGCAGCGTCGACGACAAGGCGCTCCGCACCGCCTGTGCATACGATCACTTGTCAGAAGAGCTCGGATGTACAGTTAACAACGGAGGTACCGATCCCGAGGTCAGGGTGTACGAATGCAATCCTCAGCTTCCGCGACGCCATCCTCTCGGCGCCACCAAGGCAGTCTGAACGGTTCAGCGGGTGAGACCAACGGAATGACCGTTTGCTATCGAACCTACACTCACAAAATCCGGTACGGTGGTGTTCAATGAAGCTTAGAAGCCTCCTCACTGCGTAGGCGATCCGGACGACGTCGCAGTTTGTCGTCGAGTGGTGCAGTCACTGTGGTGTATAGGTGGCGTGGCCCACGCGCTCTGTGTAGCCAATTTTCCTTTAAAGGAAAATCCCGACGCAACTAGCGCCCGAGCATCGCGTCGTATAAGTTATTTAATGATATCAGTCAATACGCTCGTCAATAACAGTAGCTCGTAACAGAATCCAGGCCGCGCTTTCGAACGACAAGATATAACAAGACAATGTCAGAGATAGACGGTCAGCTATTGATGGTCATCGAGAAGTCCTTGAACCACGCATACTGGTCCTTGGGCGTCGCGTACGTGGGTCGTGGCCGCCAAAGAAGGTACTGCAGAAGGCATTTAGTACAGCGCACGCAAGGCCACACTATACTGCGTACCTGAAGAACAGCCCCACAAAGCCGACCGGTTCAGGCCCAGGCACCTGCTCGTCCACATCTGTAGGCGCCGCACCAAAAGCTGTCGACATGCTTGTCATCGTCCAAGACACCGTGTCTGTCGACGCCGGGAACGTCACGAGGCTAGTAAGCGAGTCTGTCAGAGTCTCTTGGACGACCAGACCCTGCAGTCCGGATGGCGTCGGGCCTGCGATTGACGAAGAACTCGAGGCACCCTCCTCGCCATCCCGTACCACAACGCCGCCAGATACGGGTGCCGGAATGACTCCGTACAGATCACATCCGAGCCCGAGCAGCCCGCAGCCAGCGTCATCCGAACCCCCAGGATCGTCCGTGCCGTCATCTCCAGCGCCCCCATCGCCGCCCCCATCGCTATCGCCAGAAGCAGGATCTTGGACAGGGGAGCCATCGGCCCCAGCATCTCCACCGCCACCCGCGCCCTCGGCACCAGGCACATCGCGGTAGAACACGTCCGCCACGTCGATCACGCGCGCCCCGTCCACCTCCAGCACGAACGCGCCGTCCTGCACCCCAGGCGTGTTCAGCACCACCGTCTGGCGCACATGCGTCCACGCGCCCGCCGCCCACCCGAACGCGCCGCGCCCAATCGACAGCCCGTACGGCGCGTCGCACACCGACGCCGGCGGCGTCGCGCACAGCGCCGCGCTCTGCCGGTCCTTCGGCGCGTACTGCCCGCCGCCAGTCAGCCAGTCAGCCAGCTCGCGCGCACGCACGCGGAGGAGCGGAGCCCGCGACGCACCAGGTAGAGCTCGCCCGCGCCGCCCGCGCGCCACATTAGGCGCGTGCTAAAGCACGTCGTCGCCGCGTCCCCGCCCGAGCAGCCCGTGCGCCCGCCGTAGAGCCCGGGGAGCTTCCCCGCCTGCACCCAGTCGAAGTCTGCGGGGAAGAAGACGCTGTACGCGAGCGAGACGTTGCGCGCGCGCGCGAGGTCGAGCGGCACCGCGTAGAAGTCGGCGCCGCCCTGCGGCGAGGACGCGGGGTTGACCGAGTCGGCGGGGTAGAAGAGCTCGAGCGCGGCGCTTGAGCTGTTCCACGTCGTCGGCGCGGCGTCGATGGCGAGGGCGTCGGCGTCTGCGACGAAGGCGGCGGTGGTGTTGGTCGTGGTGGGCGGGCTGCTGGGCACGATGCGCATGTTCTTCTGGCCGTAGGCGAAGTTGGTCACGTTGAATGCTGCCAGGTCCGTCATTTGGGCAGGGGCGGCCCATGCCGTCTGTCCTGTGGTGGCGGGAGGCGAGGAGAAGATAGTGGTGACATCGGTTACGGTAGTCGGCGGCGCAGAGACGGTCACTGTCGTAGGAGGATCCGTGATCGTCGTAGTGACCGTGTCAGTCGTAACATCAGTTGTCATCACTAGCGGGCTTGAGGAAGACACAGCAGGCATCGGAGATCCGGGGAACAACAGCACAGACGTTTCGGGCGGCGAAGGTGCAATGGTCACAATATAAGTAGCAGTGTCCAGCACATTAACAGAAGAAGTCACTACGTCCGTGACATAGACGACGTCTGGGTCGTCTGGGAGATCCAGTGGCACAGCCAAGCAGTGGAGAATAGCACAAACGCAAGAAAGCGCAAGAGCCCGAGAGGCCATCATCGAAAGCAAGGAGAGACGGAGAGAACGAGGGCTGCCAGCCAGACCGTAACGTAGAGTGATTGTTGCGATCGAGGCTGGGCAGAGTTAATGATTTGGTTTCAGACGACCGACCTTGAACGACATGCATAGTGCGTTGGGCGCGCCTCGTTATACTACTATCTGGACGAGCAAAGATCAATGTACACTCACTGTATTCTGCACCAAACGAAGCAAGATATCCTGACTGTAGTGTCGACAACAGAGCACGAAATCTGTCATCGGGAATGAAATTATAGACTGACGTACAGAACCCGTGCATACTTGGGATCGTGAGAGGACCACACGGTATCCTGAACGATGACGATGTAAGCGAGACCGTAGGTGCGTATAGCTAAGAGGACACACATTAAATCCGATATAAGAAGTGCTTGGAGAACGCAGCATGGTACTGCGAGGCCTGGGACGCGAACGCCAGCAACGGCTCTCTGGCGATGTAAATGAGACCTGTGATCACCGGCAAGACCATGCTCGCTGCAGCAACGGCGCGGCCGCGCACACTGCTCTTCACCGTCCCGCGCGCGTACGTGTTCAGAATCACGTTCATCCCCTCCACGGCATGGAAGGCGACGCACGCCGTGAGGCCGACGTACACGAGCCAGCTGCGCCAGGGCCACGCGTGCAGCGCGAACTTGACGTACTCGAAGTCAAGCTCTGCGGGCCCGATGGCGTATATGGGCGGGGACGGGTCGGTAGGGAAGGAGCGGTGCGTGAGATAGTGGAAGGGAACGACGAGTACGGCCGCGAAGCCGGTCATGCTGAGCACACTGGTGACGGGGCGCGCATAGCGTGGGGCGAGGGCGCGCTTGGCGAGTGCAGTGAGGGGGTGGACCACGAGCGGCGCGAGGACGAGGCACTTTTCGCCGAGGGAGGTTTGGTAGTATTCTCTGCCAAGGAGCTGCAGACAGCGGCTCAGTGACATACGAAGCTCAAGAGGGGAACCGGCAGACCATGACTTGAGAGGACAGCGACGAGCCGCCGATGTTGGCCATGATTGGAGCGGACAGGTGGATGAGCAGGAACGTCGAGATGAAGGGTGCGGACGCATGGGTCAATCTGGTCAATGTTGGCTGGATGAGGTGTCGCAAGGACACTGGCTTGTCGTTCGGAGCACTGGGGTCTTCCATGGTGTGTTGAGGATGTTTGCGTGGTCAACGTTAACGGCAGCAGCGTACTCTAGCTCGCGTGAGTGATGATCAGGTTGAGCTCGAGAGTACCGACGGATGCATATGCATGCTTGGGCGATGCGATGGGAACCTCTACGACGCTCAATTCTCGCCGCCCAGTGACTGTGCCGACGCCGAGGGCCCGAGGACGTTAACGTTAACGTTGTCGAGCGTGGTCTCCAAGTGGTCTGCGCGCCTCGCCGACCACTTCCTTCGCCATGAGTCGACCACCTTGCTTTATCCTCGAGTTCCCCGCTCGTCTTCTCTCGCAACACGCACGGAGGGCCCCAGACCGTCCATCTCAACCACCTCCATAGTGCTCTCCCATGGCTCGTCCGCGCCATGGACCTCCCAGCACCGTCGTCATCAAGCTCGGCACGTCGTCCATCGTGCACGAGACAACCCACCAGCCCCTGCTCTCCACGCTCTCCGCCGTCGTCGAGACCGTCGTGCACCTGCGCGCGCAGGGCCACAAGGTCGTCCTCGTCAGCTCCGGCGCGATCGGCGTCGGCCTCCAGCGCATGGACATCGCGCACCGCCCAAAGAGCCTCTCCGGCAAGCAGGTGAGCCCCCCGTGCGGTGTGCGTGTTCAAGGACAGGAGGCTGAGCTGATGCACAGGCCTTGGCCGCAATAGGCCAGGGGCGGCTCATTGCGCTGTACGACAATCTCTTCGGACAGCTGGGGCAGCCCATCGCGCAGGTCCTCCTCACCAGAGGAGACATCTCAGACGTGCGTCCCCCGTCCTGTTCTCAGACGTCGCATAACAGGCCTGTGCAGCGTACTCGCTACCTCAATGCTGTCAACACGTTCAAGGAACTCCTGCACATGGGCGTTGTCCCCATCGTGAACGAAAACGATACCGTGTCCGTTAGCGTACGTCGCTTTCATCGCTCTCTCTCTTCTGCGTCATACAAGCGGTGGATCCAGGAAATCAAATTTGGCGACAACGATACGCTCTCTGCGATCACGTCGTCGATGATTCACGCCGACTACCTCTTTCTGCTGACAGATGTAGACGGCCTGTACACCGCCAACCCGCGCAAAGATCCCTCCGCGAAGCCAATAGAAGTCGTATCCTCCATAGCCGCCATACGCTCCCAGGGTGCGCACGAATGCCAACTTTATTCGCTCGGGGCACTGAGCCCGCAGCAGTCAGCACAACAACGCTGGGCTCCAACCTGGGCACCGGCGGGATGGAGACAAAACTAATCGCAGCAGAGATCGCAATGGCCGCAGGCGTCACGACGATCATCACCTCGAGCAAGGAGCCCGCGAACATCTTCAAGATCATCGAATACACCCACGCGCTCCGCTCCGGCAGCACCACTCCGCCCTCCCGCCCCGACAGCCCCGCGCTGTTCAACTCGCGCACAGCAGACTGCCTACCCGCGCGTCCGCCGCACACGATGTTCAAGCCCGCGCCGATGCCGCTGCGCGACCTCAAGTCGTGGACGAGCCACACGCTGCACCCGGCAGGCAGCGTGGTCATCGACCGCGGCGCGCACCACGTCCTCGCGCGGCGCGAGTCCGGTGGGCGGCTCCTCCCCGCGGGCGTACTCGGCGTGCGCGGCACGTTCGCGTCGGGCCAGGCGGTGCGTATCGTCGTGCGGTGCCTCCCGCCCGGCGCGGAGGCAGAGGCGGAGAGGGCGGCGGAGGGGGCGGCGACGGAGCCGTCGACGCCGCTGCTGCTTGCGCGCGCGTCGGTGACGTCGAGCATCGCGACGCTGGAGGATGTTGGGCTGGAGAGCCCGTCGGTGGGCGAGGAGGACATGACGCCGTCGGCGAGCCTGAAGCTGCTCCCGGACGACGGGCTGGTCACAGAGCGGCCGGTGGATCTGAGCGCGGAGTGGGAGGTGGAGGAGGTGGGGCGGGGACTGGCGAACTACAACTCGGCGCAGATTGAGCGGGTCAAGGGCCTCAAGAGGTGCGTGTGGATTGGGATCTGAACTGTGTGTCTTGTGTCTAACAATGGTCGTGTGCAGTTCGTATCTGCCGCAGCTGCTGGGATATGCGGACTCGGAGTATGTGGTAGAGAACATCACGATACGTATAGCGCCGTGATGCTGGTGGGAGATGTAATAGAATATGATTTCTTTGAGCAATATTGCGGTGCTTGTGCGACTCCGAGCGCCGGTAGTACTGGTACGCACGTGAGCGGGATGGTGTCTGCGCAAAGGTCCGACAGCCTTGCAAATATTTCCTGCAGCTGCCCCTGTTCCCTACTCTAGTCTCTACCACTCCTGCCGCGCATGCGATAATTAATATCATCTTGGACCACTATGCTGCACGGAAACTCCATCAGGATCCTTACGGGTGCGCCCCTTGCGCCCCCAGCCTACCCCCGCTGACTTTTCTGCACCGCACACAGGGAATAGCCACCCCGAGCTCGCTAACGCGGTCTCAGAGCGGTGAGCTGCAGCCTCTGCGGCGGGCCTGCCCCGCGCACAGCCATTCACCCGTGTCCTCTAGGCTCAACGTGCCGCTCACGCCGTGCACCGTCAAGAAGTTCTCCAACGGCGAGATCAACGTCAAGATCGCCGAGTCCGTGCGCGACGAGGACGTGTTCATCATCCAGTCCGGCTGCAGCGACGTCAACGACAACCTCATGGAGCTCCTCATCCTCATCTCCGCGTGCAAGGGCGCCTCCGCCCGCCGCATCACCGCCGTCATCCCCTGCTTCCCCTACGCCCGCATGGACAAGAAGGACAAGAGCCGCGCCCCCATCACCGCCAAGCTCGTCGCGAACATGCTCGCCGTCGCCGGCTGCGACCACGTCATCACCATGGACCTCCACGCCAGCCAGATCCAGGGCTTCTTCGACTTCCCCGTCGACAATCTCTACTCGGAGCCCCTCATGATCGCCTACATCAAGCGCCACATCGACGGCTGGAAGAACAGCATCATCGTCAGCCCCGACGCGGGCGGCGCGAAGAGGTGCGCCTGCCATGTTCCGCACAACGCGCCGCTTCTCGCACACGCGCACCGCCGCTCCCGCGCGGCTCGTGCTCCAGAAGCCGATCCTGCTGCGCGGTGCCGGGCTCGCGGACGCTCACCACTCCTGCAGGGTCACGGCGATCTCGGACAAGCTCGGCGTCGAGTTCGCGCTCATCCACCGCGCGCGGACGCACAAGTCCGACGCGCCGGAGAAGATGGAGGTGCTCGTGGGGGACGTGCGCGGCAAGGTGCGTCGCCGGCCCCGCGCGCGTACGTGCGCGCGTGCTCACCCGCACAGGTCGCGATCCTGGTGGACGACATGATCGACACGGGGCACACGCTCGCGCTCGCGGCGCACTCGCTCAAGGAGCGCGGCGCGACGACGGTGTTCGCACTCGTCTCGCACGGGCTGTTGTCCGAGACGAAGATGAGCATGATCCAGGACCTGCCGATCGAGCAGCTTGTGGTGCGCCGCCGCGCCTCCGCCGCGCCTCTGCGTGCCTGATGCCCCGTCCGTCTCAGGTCACGAACACGATCCCGCAGCAGCAGCATGCGGACAGCTGCTCGAAGCTGGTAACAATTGACGTGAGCCCGACGATTGCGGAGAGCATCCGCCGGACGCACAATGGCGAGAGCATCAGCCTGCTCTTTGGCGACTGGGCGGAGGGCGCTGGCGTCAACGGCATCGGCGCGTATTGACGAGGGCAGCGCACGGATGGACACGGTAGAGCGATACATAGGAGGCCCAGTGATCTCAGTAGAACATGTACAATCTAGGATCTGCACCGGCACACTGCGCATTCGCCCGCTCGGGACACATCTAAGACGTTGCTGTTCAGCGCCCCGAGGCCTCCTCATGCTTCGCAGACTCGTGCAGTCTGAACAGTCGTGGTGCAGCATTGGGGCGCATCGATATTCTAGCGCATTATGTCCATGTAGCTAGCGCGTACGTCGGCGCCTGTACAGCTAGCATTCGTAGAGTCGCACTGCGGGCCATGGCGGGGCAGTCACTCGCTCGGAGCCTTGGCAGCCTCCTTCTCGCCCTTTAGGATGTGCTCAACCCGCGCGCCCAGCTTCCGCCGCTCGTCCAGCGTCAGCTGTGGCGTGGTCGAGGAGTAGCCTAGCCCTGTGCGGAAGCGTCAGAGCGGGCAGGGGGAGAGGGACGGCGCGGCGTACGGAGACTGGGGTACTGCAGGGGCACCTCGTCGGTGCCGATAGGCAGCGTGCTGAGGTCGAGCGGGAACGAAGGCCCGATCCACGCGTTGCGGACTTCGTGGTCCCTGTGCCTGCGTCAGCACCGCGCGCGCCGGACGGGAGGGGGTACAGACTTTCTCTGGCGGGAGGGGAGCGTCAGGGCGTGGTGCGCGGGCATGCGGAGACGGCACACGTACCTCCTCACGCGTCAAGGGGTGGACGAGGATGCTGCGCGTGTGCGTGAGCGCGCGCACGCGCTGCGATGCGATGGGCTGCGGCGCACCTGAGGTCCCCGCGGTTCAGGCACAGGTAGGAGTACACGCTGACGAACGACTCGGACGGGCACCATATCTCGTACGAGCCTGCGTGGGGTGAGACGGGCCCCATGCGAACTGGGTCGTCTGCGACTCACCGACAGGGTGGGGGCCGATGGGATCCGTGTTCACGCGGAAGAGGGGGACGGCGACGAACGCACCGTCGCGCCTGAGCCGCAGGACGGCGTCGCGGAGCTCTAGGGCCGCATGGTGCTCGTCTGCGTTCCGCTGGTGAAAATAGATGTCTGCGCCATGCCATGCTCAGATCCTGCTGCATAGTGAGGTGGTCAAACGTACGGAAGTGCCACTCTCTGCGACATGCAAAATGGGGTGAACAAGCTGCGGTCAACTGGGAGATGGCGTTGCGCGCCGATTGTGAATAACGCACTTGATCTCGGAGTCGACCACTTCCTTCAGATCCGTCGGAGGGCTCATAACTAATGTCGCCGGGAAGTGCTTGCCCGAGGGTTGGAACGAGAAGAACAGCGAAAGGATCACTGCGAGCGGCAGACAGTCGTATGCTTATAAGGCGACCATATGGTGTCAGAATGGGATCAAATTGCCTTATGCTCGTCGACCACAAGACTGTCAGCGATCAGCTAAGTCGAGACCGAAGCCACCGGTGCCCAAAATATGCATGCCAGTTACTGTAGGATATGAGTATCAACACTGAACGTCTCGTCCCTCAGAAAGGTTCATGAAATCCGAGACAGGACTGTACAGAGTATACAATGTTAACGTTAACAGCAGTTTCACAAGACATTAGTGATTGTTGGGGGCTCAGCATCCACCAAGTATCAGCCAGACGAATACACGTTTTATCACCTCACATAGAGCACACTATTGACAACGACGCTGCGCTGCGATCCGAGATGCCTGTACAATAATACATGGTCATTGTGTGAGCATAAGAACAGTGGAAATTGAATATCACCCACCATGTGGTACGAATTTATGTCGCTGGTCTGCTGGTATGATGTACACTTCATATCATATTGTCTGTGGAATGCCCTGTGGTTGTATCAATGTCAGCTTCGCAAGGTATAGGATGTAGCTCCGAATCTACCATAGCTATGACTTTTGTCCTCTCCATCCTTCATCCTGCGCATCTTGTATCAAAAAGTCGTACCAGAACATGGCAATAGGTACAGTAGAAAGATGCCAAAGCGAATGCGCATCAATGACCCTTCCCCACGGCGGGAAGTCGAACAGCTCCAACGCCGTCGCAGCCGTGGTCAGCAGGACGAACAGCACTGCCTTGCTTGCATAGTCAGGGCGGTAAGATACCGGCCGTGACGGGAAACGGCGCAGTGGGGAAAGGGATGCGGGCAGGGAGTACGAGGCCCAGAGGAGATTGTGTGACATGCCGACGGTAAGGTTGAAGGCCATGTTGTAGGTGTAGTCGAAGCGCGGAAGCAGGGTGAGGTAGGAAATGTGAGCGAGGAACGCGAATGTACATATACACGTCCAGGCTACATACACGCCGGACCGCTGTGCAGACGGGCCGGATGCGAGCGTGAGGCGCGCGGCTGGGATGGGTAGATGTGGAATAGCCGAACCACAGTGTAATACAGGGCGTACAAGATCGCGAGGGCGGCCGAGAAATAATCCAACTTCTCAGTGCGAGGGAGGTCTGGAGAGACGACCGGATTCATCAGAGCGGAAGCCGAGTGTAGCAGCAGAGCGCGAACCTCGCGTGTGGAAGACGGACGACCAGACCCATGCGTTCATGCTGACGAGGGCGGAGCAAACGTAGTAGTTTTTCATAGGGTGCGTGTCGGGAACCCTTGCCCTCAAGCGACGAAGCCCGCGTGCATGCGCGAGCAGGTTAAGGAGCGAAAACGCGACCGACGCAGGTTCCTGCATCCCCGCGAGCCGCCAGAACGGCCACTTGCCATGGTACTGCTGCACCGGCTGCGCGCTTTGCATCGCATGGTCGGTGATATGGTGCATACAGTGATACTTGCAGTCGTCGGTGCACGTCCATCGCGTCAGACGTAGGGCAAGAGGCTGCGAAAATGCGGTCGAGTCTGGGCAATTATGAGATTGGCAAGCCAGGACACAGCTGCGGTAAGCTTCAGCTCTATCTCCGGAGGATGCAAGAGTCGTGGAGATGATTGGTATCAGCACTGCAACGCAGAAGGGAAACCGCATCGCAAGCTGGAGCCTGGAGGTGGCTTGGATTCTGGAACCAAGGTTGGCGGACTAGACGCCCAACGATCGTTGTTATGTAAGCGGTGGCAGATCCTCTCTTGAACGCGTTTGCATCTTCTAATATTCCTGTCACCACCTCTCGCCACTTTAAGCCTACGGAACTACAGAGAACCCTTCTGCGCATAGTAACATACTCTCACACTGAGTGCCGCAGAAGAGTCAGTTCCCCAATACCTTTGATTTGACAGGACGACCCAAACTACCAGACATACTTCAGTTTGACGTTGCTCAATTGGTATTTACCTACCTCAACATCAGTACGGGGCCTCGTCGCGAATGGTAAGATGTGCAGGAAATTTTTGCTGTGTTCTTCATTATTAGGCTCATTCTTCAGACAAGTTACACCTGAATACGCAACATGGTTCGCTCCTCACAGGCGACAACGTTCTCATCTTCGCCGTATTTTGACGACCGTGGACCTTATGGACATGCTCAACCCATTACGGAACGAGTGAATGTGAGAAGGAACGCGAACAAATTCAGAAACTTTATGGCTGATGTAACGAGGACAGCCGCATTCTCGCCCCATAGTGTCCTACTATTTTCCGAAGGGCGTGGGTGACCAACATTACGGAGTGAGAAACACTTGCGTTTCTTTTCTACAAGGATGTAACGGGAGATTGATGTGTAGTATATAGGAACGCCATCCAATGAAACCTCACAGACTAACCCTGACAAATACTCTTGTCATGGGTTACGGACTAGACAAACAGATTCATCACATTTACAACCCTCGTCCAGCAACCCAAGCTGAGCTTGAAGCATATCACGACCATGACTACATCGAATTCTTATCGCGGTCAGTGCCATATAATCCTGGCATGCACTTTGCTCATGTAGATTACAACTACAGCGTCACACCGCAGAACCAGGGGGACATGAAACAGCAAATTGATAATTTCAATTGCGTCGAAGACTGTCCGATATTCTCTGACATGTATGAATTTTGCCGGATGTACGCTGGTGGATCTCTTGCCGCAGCCAGGAAACTCTGCGCAGGAACTACAGATATTGCCATCAACTGGTCTGGAGGGCTTCACCACGCCAAGAAAGGAGAAGCTAGTGGATTTTGTTATGTAAACGACATTGTATTGGCGATTTTGGAGCTTCTCCGGTAAGTCTCACCAGCTGCGCCGCCATGCATCCATTGATCGACACTGTTCAATTTACAGATATCACGCTCGCGTACTCTACATCGACATCGACATCCATCATGGTGACGGCGTCGAGTTTGCATTCTACCACACCAATCGCGTCATGACAGTGTCTTTCCACAAGTACACGGGCGATTTCTTCCCTGGCACCGGAAAACTAGACGACAACGGCACGGGCCTAGGCAAGCACTTCTGCCTCAATGTTCCGCTGCAGGACGGGATAGACGACGACATGTACCTGACAATATTCAAGACCGTCATTGACGACACCGTCACCGCATTCCGGCCGACGTCCATCGTGCTCCAGTGCGGCGCAGACTCGCTGGGGTGCGACCGCCTCGGCGCGTTCAACCTCTCGATCGCGGCGCACGGCGAGTGCGTGAACTTCGTGCGCAAGTACAACGTGCCGCTCCTCGTCGTCGGCGGCGGCGGGTACACCATCAAGAACGTGAGCCGCTGCTGGACGTACGAGACGTCCGTGCTCGTCGGCGCGGCGGTGCCGGACGAGCTGCCCGTGACGGTGTACGACGCGTTCTTCCGCGACTCGCAGTGGAAGCTCCACCCGCCGCTCACCGGCAAGGTCGACAACCAGAACAGCGCCGCGAGCCTGCAGCGCGTCACCATTGCGATCCGCAACAAGCTGCGCTACCTCCAGGGCGCACCGAGCGTCGCCCTGCAGGACATCCCCCCGGACCTAGCGGGCTGGCTCGAGGACGAGGCGCGCACGCGCGAGGAGAAGGAGGAGGAGAAGGGCACGGCGCAGGCCGGAGAGCGCAGGGAGGACCGCGCGATCGCGCGCACCGAGTTCTATGATGGGAACCAGGACCAGGACCGAGACGAGGGCGCTCCTCCGGCGGCGACATCCTCGCGCACACGTGCGCCCGCCGCGCGCAAGACGCGGGCAGCGAAGAGGACAACTCGTGGACGAGGGAGGGGCAAGGCTGTGGCCGCGGCGCCGGACGATGGCGAGGGAGAAGCTGAAGAAGCCCCCGCGGCACCTGCACGGACGACGAGGACCCGGGGAGGCCGGGGCCGGGGCCGGGGACGTTCGCGGGCGAAGGCTCCGGCGAAGCAGACGGAGGAGGAGACTCCAGCCATTCCGGAGCCTGAGACGCCAATGGACACCGAGCCTGATCAGGGACCAGCGGACGTCGATGTGGTTTGAATGGAAAATTGATTCGCTTTGGGGGTGCGTCGTCCGAATATGTGCGTTGGATGTCACAGTAGATGTCTATAATATCGGCTTCTTTCCCGTAGCTTCTTCACGCACGATCAAAGAAAGCACGTTCGCGGAAAGGCCATTCCCATCTGTGTGGCCATCACAGAGGTTGTCGATCCCGGGATTTGGAGTTAGAGCGGGACGGCACCTGTGTGCCTGATTGTTCTGCACATCTGTTGGAATTCGATGGGTAGCTCACTTCATCGTACCGGTGAGTTGAAACGCACTCCATTTAGAACAAGTACCAGAGGAGACTGCTACACGGATTAACCCATCCGCGGCCGAAAGGGCATGCATTTTGGTGTTCTACATCCTACATAAATTATTATGTACGTATGATATTAGGCTGGGGGCGGAGGCATGCAATGATCCATGCTAGTAGTATATGCAGTCGTGATGTGCTAATGGCAAGATGAGCATGCGAGTAGAGTGAAGCCGTAAACCTCTGAATCCGTCGAGAAGAGCGCAGGTCAGCTGCCCTTCGAGCGCACATGCGAGCCAAGCAGTGATGCGATCTCGTAGCATGCGACGAGGAGCAGCTGCCCGACGAGGTCGACGAGTGCAGAGTGGAATGGCATCGCGTACATGTCGGGGTCAAGGTCACGCCGCCAGAGGATATTTGTGGCTATTCGTGCGATATAGAGCGAAATCACGACCTGTGCACATGACCACGCGTGAGCACACGTCTCAGCGCGGCGACTAGCACAAAGACATACCGTAACGGAGAAGAAGACGGCCTGGAAGAACATAAAGATGAACGAAAGGCGAAGCCACCCAAACGCGTACACGGCGATAAGGAACGCAACCTCCATCGGGAACGCGACGAGGAGCAAGGTCGACATCACGAGCCTCGAACTTGGATGTGGCTTGTCCTTCTCTGTTGACAGTTGCAGGAGCCCTGTTGACTCTGCAGCGGTGGCAGCGGCGTGCAGCGCAGTAGACAACCGGGAGACGAATATGGAACCAACGCTGCCAGCCAGACCTGACACCGAGGTAATAAGACGACATCATTAGCATGAGGTGCATATCAGACGTACCGGTGGCGACGACAGATAAAAGCGCGAAGCCCTCGTACCGAATGACGAATGTGTCAAGGACGAGGCCGGTCCCACTACTAATGATCATTGCGACGAAGAGCGGTGTCCACCCTTCCAGAAGCATATGCTTCACATGGCGGTTCCGCAGAGTGACAATTGTCCATCCCACGGCGAAAATGGTAAGCAGGATGACGATAAGCAGAGGATAAATGGTGTCAATGATGACAATGTGCAAAACCGAGGAGACTGCGAGAATGGCCAGTGTCACAAGATCTCCGAGGCACGCCGCCATCGGAGGCGCAATGTTGTCTATAAAGCAATGAGCTCTGCGGGCCGAGTGACGGAAAGAACGGAGGCTAACCGGGATCGAGCCCGAATTTACGACACAGCACGATGAGCGTGCACATAAATATCCCAAGAATCATGCTCGAGATGCACGTGGAGGTCATAGCGGCGGACGCTACCATGATAAATCTGCGTGGGATGATTGGTTGGGTATCCGGGATTAGAAGAAGACGGGAATTCTTACTCCGCAGGGCCCGAATTGCGGTCACCCGGTGGAAATATGGGTCGGGGTCTCCTTGGGTGAGAATTAGCTGTCAAGTTCTGGCCCAAGGTGATTGCCCTGCTGACGATGGCAGGCAGCGTTTCCTCCCCTGGTGGACGGGGGATGATTCTGCCGAGAAGGAAAGCGACACATGCAGCTACGAATGAGACTACTGTGGCCTGTACTTGAAGAAGCGTAAGATTCCCGAGGATGATTGCCCGACGAGCAGCAGGCTTGTCAAGTTCTCCGATGTTGGCAGCAGTTCCTAATCGTGCAGAGAGATTCATTTCGAGATTGCCCTTTAAGTTGAGTACAACAGGTATGATCATGATGAGCTCGTCGATGCGGGTCATGGCGGTCCAATGCTAAACAAACTGAATACGCAATGTTGGCATGAGGGTCGGATAGACATACCGAAACATTGTTTAGGATTTCACCTGTGAGCAGCAGGCCCACGGTAGTGATGATTAACGTAGGAGAAGTCTGAGAAATGCTCGGCCCTATTCAGCATTTCCCCCCGGAGCAGCAAAGAGATTATCAGATATACCTCAATGACGATGCTCTTCACCTGTGTCCAGTTACTCGCGTGGCGATCTGGAGACCGGTCCCTCCCACGAGAACCCAGAAGGGCACGATCGCCGTCTTCGTCGTCGTCCGTGTCGTCGTCGAGTTGCGTGTCTTCTTCCGGCACGAAGGCAACATGCTTGTGCGCAGGCTGGAGACGGGGGTTGGGTGTAACGACGATCTCGTCGAGATTGGTCATTTCGATGGTGTCCGAATCCGAGCTGGAATCAGAGAGTAGGTGGGCGTGTTGGTCCATCTGCTGAGCGGGCGAGGGAATTTATATAATGCACCCAGCCCAGCTGGTTCTCGGGACGTATTAGGGAAGAACGCTGACTTGGCATGAATGGGCCAGGGCGTCAACATCCGTCCAATATTGCATCGCCCGTCTACCGCGTCCGTCACAGCCATTGCCCTGTGACCCCGGCGTCACACCGTGACATGCCGTGCCGTCTGATCCGCTGGTCATTTACGATTGCCAAATGGGGCGAAATGCCGGCCGGGATCTGGCCCGGCGTGGGCAAAATGCGTGGGAACGGCCGGAGGCACAATGGCGGCGAGAGTCACGCGCGTTAGACGACTCTACACCGTTCGCGACGTCGACCGCTCTCCGGATCGTCTCCAGCTTGCTCTTGCCGCCGCTCTCTGGCTCGCCTGAGCTCGTCGTCGCTGGCGCAGCTTCCTCCAGCTGTCGGACGTCTGACGTGGCCACACATCTGCGCCAGCCGGAACAATGTCTTCGATAGTGCCTCCTTACGCCTCTCTACCGGCAATCCGCTCGGTTCTCTTCAAGAACCCTCCAGACGCGATCCCACCCACCGATGAGCTCGAGGTCCTCCAAGCCGAGCTCAAGTTTATAAGAGAGAAGGCCCTCGAGAGAGCCAAGAAGGCCGGCGAGGACCTCAAGACGATTGAAGAGTCGATGCGGCGTATTAAAGAGAAGGAGAAGGGAAAGGCCAAAGCTCTTGAGAAAGTCAAGAGGGAACGTGGCTGTGCGTGTGCTCCCACCTATGTGCCCGAATTTGTCCTGATTTTGTCCGCTATTTAAATCATCTTGTGCTCGGGACCGCTGTGGCCCTCATTCTCAATTGCCTCCCGCCCCGCCCATGTCGACACTACCACAATATTCATACCACATTTGTCGTGATTTCCCTGGCTGTTGCGCACGCATCCGCTGGCCTGCTTTGATCATGTGTTCACTATGGTCCTCTATCGGCGTGTGGCTTCCGATCTCTACCGGACCATATTTCCATCCTGACTGACAATATTTTCATGGTGTTATGGCCTGTCATGTCATTACCTTGGTTCTCCTGACGACTTTGGCTCCCTTACCTCTCCGGTAAACCACAATCTTTCACGTTACTAGCCGCCACTCCGTTACCCAATGGCGACGAGGCTAGACTCTCGGCACAGCCATCACTCGTTCAACATAGGACTCGTCTACCATCTGTTCCTGTTACCCCAGCTCCTCCAGCTCCTGCGCCTTCCTTTGAGTCGCGCAAATCGTAAGCAATATTTGGATCTGTCTCCGCCATGTCTGATTGCTTTTTGCACAGTATGCCCGAGGAAACGAAGAAAAAGAAAAAGAAACGTAAACGGGATGAGACCAGTGACATTGAGCCAGGCATGTCTACCCATCCAACCGCTACACGAGATGTATTCATAACTATGATACAGAACCGCATAAAGCGAGGAAGATCTCGCCACTTCCCCCGCATACACACCCACATACCACACCGCATACTCATACACCGGTTCCGAAGGCTCCCAAACACCCTAGTGCCGCCCTGTTCAAGGTGATTATCATCACTGCTACTATGTTTGTGACAAGGCGTTTACGCATTCCCATCAGCCCGCTGGCCCTGATTTTGCACTACCGCCACAAGTCCCGCTTCTTCCACCTCGTCCACCAGTGCCGGCCCCACCAATAGCCGGCCCCAGCAAGCCGACGGAGGTCATGGAGGACTTCAGCAAGCTCAAACAGCCTGGTGGACAGCTCGCCGTCGGGACTTTCTACACGAACATTGATCCATGGTTGCGCGAGCTGACTGAAGTCGACCTTGGCTTCCTCGAGTACGCAGGCGACGAGGTCGAGCCATTCGTCATGCCGAAGCTCGGCAAACACTGGACCGAGCAGTTTGAGGAGGACGACATCGCCAACTACGGTGGGCCCCTCCCCAGTACTGTCGCGATGCGTGCAGGCGCGACTGTCGCGGGTCCGTCCACTGGCCCCCTCCCGCGCTGGGAGCCCAGTACACTCATGGAGACGGACCTACTCACGGAGGAGCGTGGTCACGGCCCGCTCACGGAGCGGCTGCTGAGCGCGCTGATCCCCATGCAGAACGCGACGGAATGGAAAGGCGTCAAGGCTGCGGAGGAGGCGATGGAGGGCCGCCCAGGCACGAACGGCGCAGCCGCCGCCGCCGCGCGCGACAAACTCAATGTCGCAGACCTGGAGGACCGCATCCGGAACGTGGCGCGCTTCCACGGGCTGCTCACCGAAATTGTGCGTGTCCTCGTGCTGTTGTCGCGCGCTGCATGTCTGACCGCGTGTGCGCACAGCCCGACTACTCCGACACGGTCGACGACCCAATCGCCACCGCGCTCCGGCATGCACAGCGCGAGCTGCGCACCGTCCTCGCAACGAACAAGGCGCGTCGCGCACGCCTTGCCGCGGTCGCGCGCGACCGGCTCGCGTATGCGGACTACAGCGACGCGCGCAGCCAGATCGACCGCGTGCTCACCTCGCTGTACGCGAAGGCGCAGAAGAAAGATGGGCCCAAGGCGGGCAAGAAGAAGAAGAAGACATCCGCAGAGCCGAACGGCGTGGTGAATGGCACACTCACGGGCGTCGGCGCCCTCCCGCCGTGCCCTGCGTCGGTTGGGCTCGGCCCAGACGAGGAGAATCGCCTCGTCGTGCCGGAGCAGATCCGGCTGCTTGTGCAGATGCGTAAACAGCTCGCCGACGGCGTCGGCGTCGGCTTTGAGGAGAAGGAGCGCGAGCAGCCTGGGCGGATATGGGGCCTGCCACAAACGAGCGTCTATGAGGGGATGGAGAAGGAGATACGGGAGGAGCTCTCGCGCCTCGCCCTGCCGCAGCCAGGGCCACGGATTCAAGACCGGCTGGGGGCGGGCGGGCAGGATGTACGGACTAACAAGGGGAAGGCGAAAGCGCGCACGGATAACATGGAGCCAGGCTGAAGGGGCAGGTATGCAGTACGGTTATCAGGATTTGCTACACTTGTTATTGGTAATATTGTGCCAGTGTGCCAGAAGGACCCTTACTCATCATCTGCGGTCCTGTGTCGTGCAATGCACTACATCATGTTTGCTTGTGTGATGATACTACTGAACGCGGAGACATGACGTGACGAGTAAGTAGGAAACTACGATGCTGCCGTCTTGCTTTTTTTCGCCTTTTTCATACCGTCTCCATCTCCCTTCCGCTTTTTTGCATGTCCGATCGCCTTATTTTCCCCAAAGGATGGAGTTGACTTTTGAGAGATTTTGATGGGAGATTCGTCTTCATCTTGTGTGTCGCCGATTAACTGCTCCACCTGATCCAGATCCATAGAGTCTGGTGAATGCGCTGCACCCTCCACCGGCGCAAGCGCACCCATGGGCATGAAGCGATGCTTCAGAAGTTCTGTGGGATGTCGGGGTCGTGGCGGATTTTTATACACCGGCGGGGAAGAGCCAGACGCAGAAGGTTCTGAAGACGGTTCTGGCGTCGGCAGAGCCGGGCGCGCTGAAACCACGATATGTCGTGCCACAGGTTTGGGCGCTGGAATACCGCACGAGCTTAGACAATGGTACAAATTGTCTGGAGGATACTTACCTTGATAGAGTTTACCGCCCTTGCACAGTCTCGGGAGGAGACAGCTCAACCCTTTGATCTCTTCTCCGCCTACAACCCCTTGCTCCTCTCCGAGAGACCAAACATCGTATGACGCGTGTTTCTTGTCGATGGAACCTATCCGCGATGTTTTGGAGGACGACGGAGCATCGACTTTGAGATTCTGTAGGTGTTTTGACTTGATCTAGAAGTAGAGGTCTCGCGTTATGAGGTGTACAAGAATGGTGGATTCAGAACGGACGGACCCCTTCCGGGACGCGTACTATCCACATTTCAAGGTTATCGTCTTCCTTCACTGCATCCCAGTCGAACTCTGCGGTATCGACCCCATGGTCGAGCAGAGCAGTGCCCTCTGGCGGTTTGTAAGCCCAGTCTGGATTTGTGCCTTCGTTCTTGGCCTGAGTATCGACCGTGCTCTTTTTCTTCCCCTTTTCCTTCGACTTTTTCTTCGACTTCTTAGGAATGATCTCTGGCTCTGGAGAGGAAGATGATTCAGAAGAACTCATGGCGCGTCTGAAGTCGGAAGTGGCTGAGGGCTGGGAGAGGGCTGTTTGGCAAGAGCCTCTGAATCAAACAAATGATCGAGATGGACTCGTCTGTCGGCCCGCTTATGGCCGTCATGTTCGTACCGTTCTATACGGCTTCGAGTACTTGAGCACGCACTCTCATTGAGTCTCTCCTCTCTATGCGCCGTGTCAATGGAGTGATGGTCTAGGTCAATTTACAATCAATCTTTCAGGTCAGTGTGAGCGCTCATGATATCATGAATTACTTAGGAAGCGTCCGCTCTAAATCTCTCATGACAATCTATATAGGAAATTGCCATGTTTCAGACTTTGTTTTTCGTCTTCCGTGTCTGTAACTACAGTCTGGGCAACATTCTGTACATGTCCTCTGCACGGTAGCGTATATCAATGCGCTTGTTTGATGTGTCTTTGCTAATCCACTAGCTCGAGCTACACCTAGTACCGACTCGGAATCGCATTCAAGATGTTCTTCGGGTATGAGGCTCCGATGCCATCGGGGTTTCAGATGTACAGAACAACATAACTTGAAGGCATCTCAAGACCCAAAGACAATTGACCTCCACATTCAATCAGTCCTGACTACCGGAACACTGACTGGTACAGGTACGCCGCTGGCAGTTCTCTGTTTACATATCTTACTCGGTCATTTGACACGGTCCACAGTAATTGACGCCCTGCGGACGGGCTCTTTATCTCTGCTCCCGCTCACGGATCCACCCCGCCGGGCCTCTATGTGTATAACCGGTTTCTCCCGTTCTCACTTAGCACCATCTCCGGATGCGTGTGAGTCTCGCACAACCGTGACCTCCGATCGCACGGGGAACTGCCGCTTATACGATAGGCATGCAGGGCTGCAGGGTCTTCTATAAATTTTGCAGCATCCTCAGACTGCGCAATCTGGGGCACTGATGTACATTTCTGGCGCAGGTACACAGATACCTTGTTCGTGGACCTCGCCGGGGGCGTCTTCCAGAGCGCAGGGACAACTTCCGATAAGTCGTATATGCACGGTGCTTCCGAGTAACTGGTCTCATAGCGTTCGCAGCTATACGAGACTCGTGCAGGCGGACACTTCAGATCTGGCGTCAACAATTGTGAAGCTATTCCGGTGGAGGAGCTTCAGGTATGCTGCAACGCTTCCTGCAATCCCATGTGCGCTGATCCTGCATCCTTGTTAGAAGGGACTGGGGACTTTGATAGAAGCTCCGGAGCACAACTTGGGCCGCTGCCAAGAACAGATGCTTCTTTTCCTCTCAAATGTTATGCCACAAGGGATCTGACATCCGAAGCACGGTCTCACGGATCAATTACTGTCAGAAGAAGCTATTCTGGGAGCGCATATTCATTGACGAACTAGACCCCAGATTGCAGGTATGTTCTTCTGATACGACTTGACGTTATCGGTGGCATTCTAGGTGTATAGCCAAGTACTGCGACCGAGTCGTATTTGTATCATGGTACGATATGGTAGTTGAATTCTACGAAATTAAAGGTCATCTTCGAGTCCTTGACTCGTAACAGTCATGAATCGTCATGGTATTATAGTGACATGTAGCTCCCAAGAATCGGGTACTAGTCATGAGATTGTGCGGGATGAAAAAGCTATCAAAAGAGGCGAATAGTCCTAGGCTCTAATGCTTTGAGCGCATGCTCATTGTGCGCATCGTAGGGACTATAAGCGTCGAAAGCGTCAGAATCCACCCAGCGTTGAGCACTCGAAACACGTACACATCATGAGGCCCTTGATATCTTTGACGCGCGCCTGCTCGATGCCTTTCCTAAGCAGCAGTACGCGTATGCTCGCCCACACCAGCAGGAGCACACCGAACGCGGCGGGAATGAGCCAGTACAGCGGCGACAGGTGGTAGCTGCCGCCGAAAACGACGTGGAGTGGGGGCGTGTAGATGATGAATATGCCGAGGCACGCGCCGCCCAAGATTCCAGCGAAGTTCCAGTAATTCGCCACTATTGACTTGCCGAAGGGAAATGAGAACTTTGCTTTGACTGCGAAGACCTTACCGGGTTGAAGTACGAATTCAGCTCAAGAAGTTTGAGCTAAATCAAAACAGAAACTCACGTTAAAACACTGAATTATGAATACCGAGAGGTAGACTGGACGTAGTCAGTGAGTTTACATGGCATTAGACTCAGAGCATAGCAACGCCCACCGATTGACTGCGCTTTGCCGAAGGCTTCGACCTGCTTGGAGGCATCCAGTACTTGCCCTCTACTGTTCATGAAGTCTGGACTTGATTTTGTGAAGTATTCTCAATTGCCAAAACAAGCTCTGCTCAGCACACATAGCACAGGAAAGACTAGGGGTTCCTTACCGGTGCTCGAAGACTGAGCTCGACGCAGGTCAGAAGGAGAAAATCCGCTCTTGTAGAATACCACAAAGTACGACACAAGGCTGCAAGGTGTCAGCGAGGCAGTGTGGCATGGAAACAGAGGACGTACGCTCCAAGCATCTCGATGACACCGGCCTCAAGATACGAGTAGCTCAGTAGCTTGGAGTCCACAAGCCGTTCGTCGTCCGATTGCTCAAAAAAGTCCTCCCAGAAGTGCCGCGAGAACGGCGCTGCTGCCTTCGACTTCCAGACAGATATACGACTGGGTGCAATGACCTCCTGTGTCTCGGTATCGCGACGCAGCGTCTTCGTTCTCCGAAGTGCGCGTCGTTTGAGGGACGTGATCGACTTATTATTGACTTGTGCGCCATGAGAATCTGGCCAGCACCTATTTGTCAATGACATACCTGGTCTACGTGGGCTCATTCGCATCAAACCACCTTCGATTTCAGGTTTGTCCCATGCAAATGATAGCTATTAGGGAATACAGTTCAGAGCGTGAATGCCATCTACACTTGGTAATGTGCTCACCGCAACGAATAGCTCGAATCCAAGATCTACGTGTTGGCAGCATAAGCCTGAGTTAAATTCGACGACTGATTGCCCACCAACATACCGATCACAAGGATGAGAATAGCCGACAAAGGAAGTGGTATCGGGACGACGACATCTGGGGGAAGACCATCAAGAATATCTGCACGCTGTCTACGAATGGAGCAACGTACAGAGCAATTGCGGTATCACCTCGGGTGTGCTGTGGGAGATCGTGTATCTGATAAACAGCTAGATGTTATGACGAATACTTCGCACACGCTTCGATTGTCACCCACTGGATAGACCTCTTCAGATTTACAAAGATCTGACGACCCTCCGCAACCCCCTCTGTATTCAGGAATTAGTTGAAACTTTTTCTTTCATAGCAAAAAGGGTGACTTACTGACTGTCGACGCGAAGTTATCGTCTACGTCAAGTTTCAGAATGTAGCAAAGACATTCCGACAGGACGGGCCTCACCAAGTAGAATCATGTTTGCAGCCTCCTTAGAGACATCTGAACCAGAGATGTTCATGGCAATACCGAGATCAGCCTGCCGATAAGGTCAATCACAGAGTATTTCAACAACATTGCAACCGGTCGTACCTTCTTCAGTGCTGGAGAATCATTGACACCGTCTCCAGTCCTGAGGCATAATTCGGTCAACGGGATAATCTCTCGATACAACACGTCACTCACACTCCCACGATGTGGCCCAAAGCCTGAGCATGCTTGACTATGACGGATGAATCAGTGAGAAAAACCCATACCCTCCAAGCACAGACTGACCAATTTCGAGCTTATGCTGGGGTGAAGTTCGGGCGAACACAATCTCGTTCTTCGCAAAAACTACCACGAAGTCAGTGTACATGTCGAACGACGACGAGAAAAGCATACTCTGATCCCACTGCCACCTTGGAGCCCGTCGATATCGTCACCATGAACCACAACGGCATCAACTTCGTCTTCGTATATTCCTCTATGGGTCGCCTGTCTTCGCACGAGAGTCTCTTTCGTGTCTCCAAGGATCAAGTTGATCTTGCGCGCGATCGCTTCCGCGGTTTGGGTGGTCACCTGCACCAGATGGTTAGTTTGCAGATCACAATCAGAGGCTCAAGGGTGTCGTACCGGTCACCATCATCACTTGATGCCGGCCAGACGGAGAGTACCGATAGCCTCACGCACACCGTGTTTCGGAGGGTCCTCGAGAGAAACTAAACCGCAGAAGCAGTATTCGACACTAGGATACCTGCCTTCGTTCTTGTTGAATGGATACGAATGGTCGTACTCATCCGCGGGGAGCAGCTTTTGAGCGCAGGCAATCACACGGTGTCCCCTCGAAGCCATGTACTAGTCAGGGAAGTCAGTAGGGACAGATAACTGGCGGCAAGAGGGCACGGACATTGTAAGCCTCATCGTACGATGCTTTGAAAGCATCCGTGATGGGCTCCTCTTTTCCGTCCTTGATGTAAGTGGAGCATTTCGCAAGTACGCGCTCTGGTGCACCCTTGATGTAGAGCGTGAGTTTTCCCGCATGGTGAGATTTATCGAGCTATAGGAAAGGTCAGTCACGATATTTCTGAACAGGGACTCAAACAACGCACAATAACCAGCGCCCATTTGTTCGACGAGTTGAATGGTATCTCAAACACCTTTGGGTGCTGCTTGTGCAGCCCGTCGTAGTCGGCAATGTAGCGGCCTGCGAAACGCGTCAAGCCCGTCTCCGTAGCATCGCCCAAGATCGTGCGCTCGGAGAATGGTATGTCCGTCTTGTCAAACTTGACACGCGAGTTCAGAGCGGAGATGTCGATCATCTCCTGCATCCCAGGAGCATCAATCGTGAAGGCATCCGTCGTTTCAGAATCATTGTTCGACTATGTCTGTAATTAACCTTTGTCTGTGGGAAACACCGTGAAGTTTACGTACCTGGAAGGCGGAATACATCTTGGTCCCGTTCCAGAGGTTTGTCACCTTTTGACACGTCAGATTGTGCATATAGTGATATCACATGAACTGACTGTCATCTGGTTCCTCGTCAAAGTACCGGTCTTGTCGGTAGCAAGTAGAGTAAGCTATCCATTTGATGAGTGCATTTTTCAGAGACAGTCGAACAAGAGACCGTACCGAGCCTAGAAGTTCATTTAATAAGGTCTAGCAGAAATACGCAGTATGGCTCACCTAAAGTTTCGACACCCTGAAGATCCTTGACCAGGACGTTCTGCGCGGCCATCCGTTTTGCAGCGATAGACAGCCTAGTCGTAGGGAGACATTGGTCATCTTTGCGTATTTGAAGCTATTCTCACCACCACTCACAGGAGCGTGACCACTGACGGTAACCCTTCTGGAACGAATGCGACCAGAATCGAGACAGCAAAGGTGAAAGTCTGTGTGACTTTGCCCTTGTAGGCTGTGGTGATGCCGACAATGAAGAAAACTACCGCAAACAGGATCGCGATGGCTGACACCATGAGGACAAATCGACCACTATACGACCCAATGTCAGCGCATATAAACGTCCACTGAGATGGGAAAAGCTCACATCTCGACTGCGAGAGGACTCTTGTTACCAGATTCTCCTCCAGTAAGAGCGGCGATGTGACCTACGCTGAGATTGAGTATGTGCATATATGCGGCAAAAATGTAAATCTGACCAATGAGAGTGTGATCGCCGGTTCGTACCACAACTGAACAATTTCCGTCATGAGCAGACATCGGGATTTTAAACTCACTATACTTACCGCCCCACCCTTCGCCGTTAACCACCAACGTCGAGTTGAAAACCTGGAACACTTTGAATGCACACGCGACGAAAAGAAGCAGTTTCGATGACGAACCAGATTCTCCGCTTCGACGGGCCGCCCTTTGCTACCATCAGGTAGTGCGAAGCGCTCCTGCGCTTCAGATTCCCCCGTCAGGTTGCTGTTATCTACTTTCAGGTCCGTCGACGCGAAGATGATAAGGTCCGCAGGCGTCTTGTCACCAGTACGCTAAGAAGACCGGCGCACGCGTGCATTCAATCATTATATGCTCATTAGAGTTGGATCTACACCGGAAACGGAGACATACCAAAAGAACGACATCGCCCTTAACGAGATCCGCGGCCGGGACCGCAGTGATTGCACCGTCTCGGATGACATGGCAAGATGGTGGAATCATCGCAAGGAACGACGCAAGGATAGCTTCAGACTTTTGCAGCTGGAAGAACTCGATGAAGGCATTGAGGAATGCGACTGCTATGAGGATACCACCCAGGTAAGTATTGGCGAAGTTGTCCTATGAAACCATGGATATGAACAATGTCTGCTTGGGTCACAGACAAGCGGGCGCACCTTGAAGTCTACGCCCAACAGGATATACTCCAGAATACCGGCAATGATCAAAAGGATGTTAAACATTGTCAAGAGTAGATCAATATACTGGGTAGCGGAGATTAGCCGGATCAAACACGGTGCATAATGACGGCAAGGCACCATTCTCAAGGGAGATTTCTTCTTCGGAGGGGTGAGCACATTGGGGCCATCGCGTACAAGCCTCTCCTTCGCTTCAGCAGACGTAAGTCCATACGAACCCGCGGCGTCCTTAGTGTCGATGGAGGTCTCAAGATGGGGTCCAAGTTCGTGGAAGGACAAATGGTGCTCTTCAATGTCGACGTTGTCTAATTTGGGATCGACACCTTTTTTGCCCTTTGCTTTTTCTTCCAAGTGTTCGTAGCCGGCCGCAGCGAGCTCCTTGTCCTCTTTGGTCATCTCACGTTTCATCTCAACCCCCCGCGGACGCGGGAAGACATGTATCTTCTCCTCGTGGACCTCATCGTCGGGGAAGGCGACCGCTCGTACGCCGAGAACTTCTTCGTCGGGTGTCTGGAAAGGCTGTTGGAGAGCGTCGTTATTGCTGCTGGCCATAGCGGGAGAGAGGAGTGAGGCGTGCAGCGGGGATAGTGCCACTGTTTAAAGCGCACCAGTTTATATACTTGGACTCGGGGTCGAGAAGACGTCCCAAAAACTTCCTATGAACCTGAACAGATGACAGCAAACGGACCAAACTCACAGCTCTAGGACCTTATCAGAACCATCGAGTCGGTAGGAGGGACAGGGCACATGGGCTACTTCATTGGATCACGCAAAAGAGCCTGAGGCTCGCCCACAAAGACGGGCGAACAGCCAAAAGCCCTCATAGCGTCCAGCATTCAATTTCTCCGCCACACAGCACAAGAAAGGAAGCCCACGTGGCAGGCAACAGCGCTCATCACCCTCTGGACTCACTGAGTGGTTTGCATAACCTTCTATGTTCCAGAAGAACTGATGCAGCGCACTGAGGCATCAAACCTCGGGATGAGAACTACTTGGAACTGTGGAACGGCGAGGCGCGCTACGTACCAGTGCTGTCGCTACGATAGTGTCGGAAATTTGAGCGATGAATGGACGTTGCTGCGACCCATCAACCACGTTTGTCGTGCAAACATCAGGTTGTTGACACCGAATAAGGGTTGTGGATTTGGAACAACAGGAGACAGCGTCCAGAACAGACAGAAGTCAGATGGTTCTTCGAATTCCTAAAGGTCCGACACAAGCACGTCAGCTACAGGCGTTTGAACGGGATCGTGAATGAATGACATCGATATCACCACCGAGGTGAGAAGACAGTACGAGCTAGAATCAAACGTGGCCATGGTCGCCTATGTTGAGAACCTTCGCTAGCGCGAGTCCACCAGGCAAATTCGGGGACAAACTCTGGTACAGATCTTGTCATCTGGCATTCGAATGCCCCAGAAGTTGGAGGTGCAGACTAAGGATGAGAGGTAGGCATGTCCAACAAACGTGCTGAACTGAAAGAAAGCAAATGTCAACGAACCTGAGGCAGCAGGCGAAATGTGGCGAACTTGCATGATCAGTCGAAATCAGGCTTGCCATCTGAATTTGTCTGCCAGTGCGCCACATTGCTATGCCGAGCTGTGGCCGCGGTATTACCCCACACCGTAGCATTTCCGGTAAGTTCCTTTATTTGCCTCGATTTATGTTATCGGCCATAAATCGGCCATAAACCGAACGCCCGCGCTTCCGTAAAGCGAACCGGCTCAGCTCCCCGTCGGGAGAGGCGCCCGGCTGCCTAATTCGGTATATTCTGTAGTTCGCCCGCCGCTCCCTGTCGTTTGCACAAAATATATTCGTTTCTGACCGCGGATGTACCAAGAACAAAGAAGAACATCATACATACAAAGGCACTATGCGCGAGTCACAACACTTCCACCCAATGTATCCGCTGAAGATCCTGCGGGCACGCCGTGGCAAAATACACAAGTGGGGGTAACACCACCATCGCGACGCGCCGTCGCACGTAGTCTCCGGCTTCTCATAGTCCGACTTGGACATGCTCGACCACGTCTCGCGGCGCATCAGCCCGCCCTCCACAGCCCGCACCGCGCTCACGAGATCAAAGTGGAAAGAACGGCGTGTCCTCCAGCGCGATCAGTGCGCTCTCCTCCACCACGTCCGTCACACCCGGCTCAAACCGCGCCTCCACCGGCGACTCGAGGTCCTGAAGCTTGTCCGCGCCCGGCAGCATGCCTCCCCGTGCGGTACGGCATCACCGCTGCAATCTCTGTCAGCTCGCTCGCCGTCGGTGCACCCGTGCCAAACCCACCCGCGATGAGCGCGCGGTGCACCCACAGCGACATTATCATCGCAAAGTGGAACTGCGCGCACGACATGTGTCAGCACCCAGATAGTGAAGTACTAATAAAAAAGGAAGAGCCGACCGGCGCACCTCGATAGGTCCGTCCGGCCACCGCTCCACCTCCGTCACGGCATACCCACGCAGGATCTTTAGCAGGTGGAAGTGCAGCGACTCGAGCGCAGCGCCCGCGTGTGGTATCTGTTGGCCGCAGAGAGGTCGTTGCAACCTCCGGCAAGGCATGGCAGCATGCGCCGCGGGCGCGACATGAGCGCGGTGGTCGTACTTGGGAACCGCCCGTGGTATGACCCCGGGCACTGGCACGACGAGACCGCGGAAAACATGAGGCGGCCCGTGCTCCACGCGGTCGTGCTCGATTACTCGGGCGTGTCGCAGATGGACACGACCGCTGTGCAGGGGGGCTGATGGACACGCAGGTGGAGGGCCTGGGTGTGCTGCAGGTGCGTTGGTGCGAGCTGCAACCGTGGCCAGTGAGCGCCGGCATGGATGGCGAGGTCGCGGTCTGGCGCAGCTAGCGAGGCAAATTCAGGGGCTTGGACAGACGGCGGTGCGTAGTATGTACATTCCCGTTGCATCATTCTCCCTGTACTCGTACCACAGTGCCTGGAAGTCAGGCATTACGTGCAGTATGGTAAGCACGTACATGAGCTTCGCAAGTGTCTCCTTTGGGACAAGGCAGCGGCCGACCAACGCGAGTGAGAGGTCTGAGACAGAGTTTGTGTCCTGCCCCACGTGAACGTGAGTGAGGTGACGTGAGCCTGAGGCGGGATCACGTTCGCATCGGAGTGCATGGCGAGCTTAGGTGAGAGTGCGAGGACATTGTTGATGAGGGGGATGAATGATGCAGTGTGGTACAGAGCGGCAGTGACGCCAAGGTTGGGCATGAAGCCATGCAAGAGGTGGCCGTGGGACGAGCGCGTCGATCAATTTATTCTGCGCCAGTGTCTTTGTTCGCAATGACGAGCCCCGGCCTGGCTTGCCTGCTCACGGTCGAGCGTATCCTGCAGCTAATGTCCTGCGCTGTGAGGTGGTTAGCTTCGTATGCTGGACGTGAACCTTCTGCACTTACCTTGCTTACTGAAAGTCCGTAACTTCGAACTCGTCAGCGTCAACTACAAAGAAGCTACAAACCTGAGCCATGCTATGAGTGCAAGCATATCTGGTACAAGTACTGCCAGTGGAGGCCAGTGGTGGACGTAGAGTACTATGTTGTCCCGCCCAGCGCACCGCGCCAGTAAATCCCGCCCATCACGTGCCCCGTAAATCCGGCTCGATTTACGGTAAAATAAAGTGACCTCGGGCTTATTGCCCTGTAAATTGTTCTTATAGGGACTTTTCTTGTAAATCCACCTGCCCGGAGCTCTTGGAAGGGCGTCAAGTACTGGTATCCTCCTCCAAAACATTCCACACCACTTGGAAAGGAACTCCTTGCAGTATACCGCAAGCGTGGCTTGTGCAGGGTTTCTCGTCGCTGCCTGAGCTGCTGAATTCGAGCTCCCGCCGCCCGCCACTGACGGCGCTGGCAGCGCTCGGATTTTGCCGCACACCTTCCTCAACAGCGACCAGCACCGGCCAAACGTGCTTGCCGCCTCTCATGTCCGCGCACACCATGTCTGAGGATGGCATGCCGCAGCCAATCAAATTCTCCACAACTATGGTGCCGTTCCCGCGCGTCGACACAGACAAGGCGCTCAGCTGGCGCATACGTATACACGGGCTCGTCGAGCACGAGTGCACCATCTCGCTGCACAACCCCCAGGACAGGTTCGAGGTCGTCACCATGCCTGTCACTGTCATCTACGCGGGGAACCGCCGCAAGCAGCAGAACGTGCTGCGCAAGAGCCTCGGCTTCTCCTGGGGCTCCAGCGGACGTGCGTACACCCGCCCCTCGTGCCGTCTTCCCGTGTCCTGCCGCTGACTCGTATGACCGTGTTCACCGCGTTCTGGACAGATGTGTACTAGTACCTCGTGGACGTGCTTGCGGATGTCTGCCCACGGTGCAGCGCGAAGCACGTCGTCTTTGAGGGTGCCGACACGAGCCTCTCCAACGGCCCGTACAGGACCTCGCAGCGCCACAGCTGCTCCGCAGCTTACTTCTCATTGTGACATTACCCACGCCAGATGTGGACTCCTCGCTCATTCAACGATGTGTGCAGTCAGCTTGCTCACGCTGCCACCCCCACCCCCCCTCCGCCCCCCCGATTGCCACTGCCACCAGCAGACCAGCCCACGAGTCCCCAACCCATTTCTTCTACCGTTTTTCACAAACACGTTCAAGGACGCATCCGTGCGCCTACACGATCCGCTCCAGCACGCCTCAGAAAGTGCATCCAAGATGAGCACCCGAGTCTTGAACGGCACACGTGCACAGGGTGCTCGCACGGCCTCACAAAATCGATGATGGAATGGTTTCATTCGCACCGATGCCCTCGTCGAGGAGTGTGTCGTGGCCCTGCACGGCTTGTAGCCGACGATGCGCCGCTGGAGAGGTCCGACGTGCAGCAGCTCCCCGTGTTGCCTTCCGTGCCCCCTCCCCCTCTCCTGCCCACTGCGCCGTTCAGCACGGCCGTCATCCTACCCAGCAGCGACTCCGGCGCCCCCTTGAGCCACCGCCACATGACCAGCACGTACTTGGTCGGCCGCCTATGTACACTGTGCGGTTCTCGAATGGGTCCGCATCGGTGCTGTCGAAGTTCGACTTGCACATGCTGGGCACAAGGATTCTCGAGAGACTTGCGACGTACCCGACCGTTAGTACATTGTGGAACGCACACCTACCCAAGTGCGGTCGTGGGAGAACGCGCTAGCGGACGGATCAATGCCTGTTCCGCCAGCACAATGCCGAGCTGTTTTAGCAGGCAGCCGTATGCCTGCAGTGTGGAGGCGCGTTCGAGTGGGGCAGCGGGCGGTGCGTGCAGGGCGCAGAGGGCGGGAGCCTCGCAATCTCATTGGCGGCGCCATCGATGGCATCACTGCAGCACCAACGCCCGCACTAGCCGCCGCAGCGCTCACGCTCGTGCCGCTTGATGGACTCGTGCTGCTCCATCTTTCCCGAGCGCGCAGCGAACATTGCGACGAGCACAATAAGGAACAGCAGCGACATTACGCAGGAGCAGGACTGCACGGAGGACAGTGACCAGGAGATCTCGGAGACGCCGTAGATGTGCACGCTTGCCGTTCACCGTCGTAGTCGTCCGCCGCCTTGTGCATGCGCACTGGTGAATTTGCAGCGACGGCGAGAGGGAGAATGTTTTAAGTGGAGCAAGAGCCATGCGCCGGTCCCGAAGAAGACCATGTAGACAAAATGAGAGTGCCATAGTGTGTGTTTTGTTTCTCTCTCTTTTCTATCCAACTCACAATACTCCCTGTAGGTTCTCAATGCTGGAGGCGCAATCTCCCGTACCAATTGAAACACGCCAGAGCTGCCAGCGGACGGCCGGGCTGAACAGGGCGGGGGGCGAAAGTGGGGGAGCGGGCGTGGGCGCGGAGGGCAGCATGGAGGTGCGCTTCAAGTGAAGCTGCGGGCGGCACAGGCAGGCACGCAGAACGCGGGACTCACGGTCTTGTTGCTGCAGCATCAGCACTCGCACCAGCCGCTGCAGCGCTTACGCTCTCGCACTGCTCCGGGCGTGTGGCGAGCATTGCAACAAGCACACATTGCACCACCCCAAGATCGTCACGCTCAGGCGCTGTTCTCCCCCTCTCGGACGTTGCAGTCGAGCAGGTGCAACTGCACCGTCAACGGTGTTGCTGCAGCACTAGCACTTGCACCAGCCGCCGCAGCGCTCGTGCTCGCGCCGCTCAATGGACCCGTGTCTCTCGATCCCACATCAATTGAAATGTGCCACAGCCACGAGCGCACCATCACCTCAGCCCACGTGCCTCCCAGTGAGTACGTCCTTGAGGGCGAGGATCCACGCAAGATGGCAGGAGCGCACCAATGCTTCCACCTGTTTGACTTCAACGTGCACCCGCCACGTCCGTGCTTTTCCTTGCCTCACCGTCTACCCAGGTCCCCATCCCCATCCTACACACGCACTGAGAATGACACCCCGGAGAAGACGGAGAGCGAAGTGATGCAGAGAGTGATCTTCGGTGTCGATTGTAGATTGTAGTACTTTAGTCCTCTGTGTAATCACCTACAAATCAAATAATCTCTGGGTTAGTAGAACTACGAGTGAGCAGTGAAATGCACAGACATGGAGAGATCTACATAGATGCGAGTTGCACATTTGGTTCCGCGGCGGCTAATTTGCTTCCGTCGAAGGCAAAACTGAGATCGGAGGTTGACATGAAGCCTTGTATCCTACTTCCTGCATAATCTACCAGCTGTATAATGGGTCGAAAACAAACCGAAAAGAAGACGAAGGATAAGGAGAAGAAGAGCGGCAGCCGTACGAAGGCGAGACGTGGGGACTCCGCCACGCAAATCAGTCAGCTACAGGGGGCCCGAGATGCAGGAAAGAAGCAATTCATGCTTGCGGAGAAGACGGGGACTGCTTACGCGGGGTATATCAAACGCGGGAAGGTGTTCTTGGCCGATCTGGTGAGCAGCCGCAAGGCAGACCTGGCGGCAGGAAATGGCGGGGCACCCGATGTACCGGATGGTAATGGAGAGATGATCGACTTTGACGAGCTGGCCGTCGCATTTGAGAAGCCTCCGAACCGCTATTCGGCACTGGCTCTTGAGCTCTTCATGGTCGAGAAATGTATGAATCAGGATCTTGGGATTCAGACCGGCCAGTCTACCTATTCGGCCTTCAAAAAACATTGGGAAATGATGTGAGCGGTGTCCTCTTGATTATTCATGGTGCCATGACTCACCAGATGTCCTTGGACAGGAATAACGATACATACCGTGGGCCGTACGCCTACGACGAGACACAGAAGCGGGTCTCAGGCAACCCGGCACTGTCAGCACAGGTACAAGACATCCTCCACACGATCGAGAACAAGTCGCGAGCCGGTGGCGATGGACGTAACCACGCCGAAGCGATGACGATCGGGAGCATGAAGAAGATGATGGAGTGGTCGGAGCAGACCTGCCCGAGTGATTGGCTGGAGAAGGACATCAAAGACTTGGGAACATTGCTCACTGTGAGCAAGCACTTCCTTATGCGTGCATTCATGTCATCAGGCTTCACCATCTGGACAAGGTCAGTATCAGAAATGTCAGCTTAGATTCTCACATACTCAATGCACTGACTCCGGCAGAAATTCAGAGCTATGCGGACTACAGAGGAGACATTATAAGCAGGACTGCGAGGGAAGAGAACCATACTTTGTGCCTCATGATCTCGTTCGGCTGGAGAACCGAAAGGGTTGGACAAGGAGAACGGGGGCTAGCCATGCCATTGTTGGTGAGATCATGGTGGTCGAATTTGGCATCTACTTCATATCATTGAATGCATTGAATAGGCAACGAGTACGAGATCTACGAACAGAAGAAGACTCCGGAGATTGATATGCACTTCCATCTTCGGCAATGGGTGCTATTCCTCGAGAAGAAGCTTCTGGTCCGACCGCTCAAAGCCGATGAATACATCTTCCCAGCAATCTCGGTTAACGGGATGACTCACGCAAACAAGACTATTGATCACGATGTGGTCCAGAAGTATCTCAGTGAATTCGCAGCTAGTGTGAATCTCACCGCTGATTATTCAACACACTGTTTCCGCCGTGGTGGAGCGCAGTACCGATTTATGCAATGTCCCCTCGGGGAGCGATGGTCACTTAGTACAGTGCGCTGGTGGGGAGGATGGGCCGAGGGAGAACATGTGAGTCGGGCCGCAATCCTATACACTTCCGAACTGAGCTTCTATTATGTCAAGGCCGATACTCTGATCCGCTACCTCGTTGATGAATTGCATGCGTACGAAAACACCCACAGTGATGCATTGCACCCACTGCAGCGCGAGGCCAATGTCAGTTTCAACGGCGACCACATCCTCACTTCCCCCGTCACCGCCGCAGAATTGCGCGAATTCAAGACATCTCTTGATCGGAAAATAGATGGCTTAGCCGTGGAAGCTGCGAAGCTTGTTCTCACAGGTCTAGGCTCGATAGCAGCAGGTACTACTGCCTCCGTTACCCCTCACTCGGGCCTTCCCAACTCGATTGTGGCAGTTTCGAGCCAACCAACCACGTATGGAAGTCCAGGCCCATCTCGGCAAGCTCAGGCCATTCAAAACATGCGGAGTGGACAGACCGCTACGACACAAGGTCCACGACGAGCAGTACCAGCTATTCGCGGAGCGGTCATTCCAAATCTTCCCCGCGGTGCATCAGCCTGGCATGAAGCGGTCAAACAGTGGGAGGAAGCAGATATCACTTCCGGATATGCGTTGAAGGACTGGCCAATTGAATGGTATACCGGTGAGATGAAGAATGTAACGGCGACGAAGCGCACACAACGCAAAGTGATAACAGCTGAGTATGAAAGGTACGACACACGCAGCTGCCACACAGATTCTTGCTGACACTAGTTCACACATAGGATGAATCGAGACGACGAGGAATTCATACGGGAGTATCCCGAGGCGAACCAGGGCATCAAGGCACTGTTAGCTGCGATTAACAAGAAGCGTATGGAACGAAATGAGCTGATACAGCGTCGAAGCAAGAATGGCACTCCTAACGAAAGGGGTCCTAGCTAGCAGGAGCTGTGATACGACATATGCTATAGGTATGTTGAGCCTCAGTTGCCCATTGCTGCCGCGGTAACTCGATTAGATAGATGTGGAATGATATTCCGGGCTCTACTACTGTGCTTTGCATTACATAGTATGCTACAATGTAATTTCTATGCAGTACAGTACAAACAAACATTCACGGCACGTCTCACCATCTTCCTCGTCAACTTCTACTCTGTGTTCCTCCAACTTGCAGCACAATCCTTAGCACAATCTTGCCCCCATTCAGCAGCGACATCATCGCGCTCTTCCTGAGGATCTTCAATCTCTTACACGGGATGTGGCACGAAGGCAGGGAACGGGGTATAGGAGCATTGAAGTCTGTGAGATCAATGTCGAGGGCTTTGCCTGCAGGCGTTAGAGTTAGAGGGGTACGGAGCGGGAGCGGGCACAGCCCGTGGGAGGCGTACCTTGTCCGGAGTGGAACCACACTCCAATTGGACGATGGCGCGCGATAGTCGCAGCGGTGATGAGTGGTGGCGAAAAGCGACGCGGCGTTCGGCGCGCGATAGTCACGGCGGTGATGTGATGAGTGGTGGCGGAAGGCGACGTGGCGTTCACATGTGGGGCACCATCATTGGAGGGGTAGGTGGGTGTTGCAAAGGCGAGCCCAGCATTGCCTATCATCATGGATGGGTAGGGACAGCAGTTAGGAAGTGCGAGTGCAGACGATGAGAGGAAACAGCTTACCACGAGCGTGAACGCGCTGGCAGGCCGCGCGAAGATGTGGCTGCTACGGGCCAGCTCAATACAGCTGCGGGTTCGGCGGAGGAATGCCGACGACGACGAGGGAGATGGCGAAGGGACAGCGATGTGTGCATGGTCTGACCCGGGGGGCTCGTGAAAGGGATATGGATGGACACGCATGCGAGGTTACATGAGCGGGACTCACTGCCCGACCATAGCTGGCCGGGACACGCCCTGTGCTAGCCAGCGCGGGGGAGGGGTGGGATGCGCCGCATGATGCGCGACGTGTGCAGGTTGGACGGGAGGCGCTTAAAAGCGACGCGGCGCTGCGGACGCGCGGCGCTGCGGACGCGCGTGCGGGCTTACATCAGCCGGGATCGGCTCGCGGCTCGCGTCGCCCGATGAGGCAGGCGGATCGATTCGACGGGCGTCTGGGGTGTAAATCCTCCGTACTAAGTAAGTATAGTACTGCGCGATCTCCAGAATTGCAGTGGATCTGTCAGAAGGAAAACGCCTGGTACGCAATCGGCATTCTACATATTACGCGTCGCTTGCACGATCAACTCCGAGTCTGCAACGCAATATTGGTCTCTAAGATGACGATACAATTTCAAGAACTTCTCGTCTACTTGTCTCTAATACAGTACAGTGAGTCGTGCATGGATATCTACGTACCGCGACCGACTATTTCATCTAGTGGCTCCGTGCGCTCAGCCGCGCATGCAAGACTTCCAAGCCTGCGCCTAATCGTATTTCACGATATCCTGCGTCAGCACATATCGATACCGCACCGTTCCTGCTTCCACCGCCTCGAGCGCCGTCTTGTACTGGCTCATCGGCACCTGCTGGATCCACGGCTTCACGCCCTTCTCCGCCGCAATCTTCAGCATGTCCATGCAGTCCTCCTTCGAGCCGATGTGCGAGCCACTGATCGCGCACCCGTTTGGCAGCAGGTCAAATGCGTGGAGCGTCGGCAGATTCTCGTTGGGAAGGCCGACGTTGACGAACTTGCCATAGACACCCAGCATCCTGAGGTAGTTCTTCAATGGCTTATCCTCGGAGAAGCTGTTCACCGTCGAGATGATGATGTCCAGCTCGCCCGCGTACGCCGAGAAGAAGTCCTACGAGGGGCATGAGCGTGCAGTCCGCAACCCAAGATGTGTGCGAAGCCAACCTTGTCGCCCGTGTCGACAATCACGTCCGCGCCCATCTTCTTCACGTCCTCCTTTTTGCTCGGGCTGTGCGTGAACGCATACACTTCCGCACCCATCGCCTTCGCGAACAGCACCGCGTAGTGCCCGAGCCCTCCGATTCCCAAGACACCAACTTTCTTGCCCGGGCCCGCGCCGTTCACCTTCAACGGTGAGAATACCGTCAGGCCGGCGCACAGCATCGACGCGGCGTCGAGTGACTCGAGTGCGTCAGGGATCTTGAAAACGAACAACTGGTTGGCACGGATCGCAGTCGAGTAGCCGCCCTGCGTGACCACACCATCGGGGTATACGGAATTCTACAAACGTCCCACGCGATTCAGCAAGCTGGAAATGCCACATGTGCACGCGCCGGACGCACGTAGGTATCGACCATGCTCTGGCAGTAGTTCTCGTACCCCGTCTTGCACGGCTTGCACTTCCCGCAGCACCCAATCTGCGCACCGACGCCGACGCGGTCGCCCGCCTTGAACTCCGTCACGGCGGAGCCGACTCGCGTCACCTTTCCGATGATCTCGTGGCCCGGGATCGTCGGGATCCGGCAGCCGCCCCAACCCTGCGTCAAGGTGTGGACGTCCGAGCCGCAAACGCCGCAGTGCGTGATGTACAGCTCGACATCCTCGGGCTCGAAGGTCTTGGGCTGGTAGCTGACCAGATCGAGCTTAGTCCAGACAGTCGGGTCTACATGACATGCACCCGGCATCATGAGCCAATGCCACAAAGCAGCAAGAAGGAATTCTACTTACCGGTAAGGCCATAGCCCTTGAATTCAAGCTGGGGAGTAGACATGGTGTGGTAAAACGGATGGATGTGGATTCCACGGTCATCGCTCCTCGCGAGGGCAATTTATATCGTGCGCGACACCCCGGACCCGCGATAACATGGCTCCGCGGCGTGCCTCGTGTTAACGCATCCGCGGTCCGGATCGTCGGCGGTGAAAATAAGGTGGTCTCCGCGGAGCATGCGATATCGATGATGAAAAGAAAAATGCAGCGTAAATGAATGACACCTGCGCCCGAGAGGAGTCCTGCGTTTCGCAAGCTCGAGTTAAGAAGCCTGCACTAGCTTTTTATGACCCCTGGTCTCACCCTTTGCATCTTGACCATTCCGGAGGCAGGTCTGAGTTGCCCCTGTCTCCCCAGTCTTCAGTCAATGTTTTGCGCCTAATGGCTGCTGACTAAGGAGGTCGATACCTTGATATGTCAGCCACTGATCTGCGATCAAAGCGCTCCGGGCGGGCCCCCTCCTCCCGAAGTGAAGTCACGGTTCCAGATGACCCGTGGAAGCAGACGCAATTACCAAGACGTTGAGGAGGACATGTACGGCCGCCGGACTCCAGTACGTACGGGCATACACAACAACCGTCTATCCGGAAAGAAGGATCTTATCAATATTTTCGGGAGAAGACAAATTTCTGCGTACATGTTTTTCCGAGTGCGAGACGTCTCGAATGTTTCCAACATCCGGATCGACGTCCACTGTCTCCGCATGCCCCTGGGATTTTAGCTGTGCCTTGCCACATCGATACGTTGCTCAATTGAACGTTCACGCCCAAAGACCAGTAGGATGGGCGTGCGTTCGACTGACCACAGAAGATCCTTAAGCTTGCTATTAAGTTGATGGGGGCACGAAGCACGAAATGCAGACGTAACAGGAGGTTCGGAAAGTAGACGATATTAGAGCAACGATGGTGCAGCCGAACTTGACTGGCCAGAAATGCAGAGCCCGAATGTGTAAGTCAGACTTGTTTGCAGGGGCACCAGTGTGGACGTGGACTTCCGACGGTGCTATCGGGAAGCAGGCTATGAGCAGCACATAGGTTCTAGCTAGGAAACCGACTGAACAAAAGAACATAAGTGTTTGGCCGGGCAAGAGTCATACAAAAACATCAGGGAGCGCTGTACGTCTTGCAATTGGGAGCACGTGAGAGCGCGTATCTGTACCTGCGCAATTACACGCAACCTATCGAAACGCGTAACGCAATCAGCAGTCTGAAAGCTCAGCAGGAGCAGCAGGTAATGAAGTGGTAAGCAAGAACGTCATAGAAAATGTTGACGGATTAGAAGAGTACAATGCGCGCTACAACTTTGACGGGAGAGTAATGGTACATAGATGACACAGACTACAACGATAGTGGTACAGTGAGGCGAGCAACACAACCCATACAAGAGAGTCCGAAGAACGCACTTGACACGTAGAACCATAAGGAAACGAATGCGGTGACGAAGGCGACGATCGCAGAAAGACGTCGGCGGAGCGTTTAGAAGTCCAACCCCTCCCGGAACTTTGTGCCGTTCTCAAACTTGCGCATCGAGCGCGTGCGTCCAGGCTCGCCGGACTGGACCGAGAACCGTCCCCCTTCTTCTCGTGTTGAGCCATCCTCCGTATCGGGAAGAGAATGCGCGATGGATGTCGGCGACGAAGAGAATGGATCATGTGGTGTGGTGCTCGATAGTGAGACGAGCGAGGGACGAGGCGACACAGCATCGCGGGGAGGCGAAGACGCGGATGCGGCCTCTAATTCCACCTCGACAGAGTCCGTGCTCATAGCATGTGGCATCTTGGAGAGCTGACGCGCGACGTAGAACGAAGATTGTGGGATGCTCTCCTCTCGCAAGTCCCGGTCCTTATACGCTGATCGGTCATCAGCAGCGTCCCACTCGTCCCCGTCGCCGCTTGCTGCTCGGACCCAACCCTTGCCCTCTTTCCTCCCAAAAAATCTTGCGAATTTGCTGCGAATACCAGGCGGTCCGACAGGGAGCTCGTACAGCGACTCGTGCTCGCGTGCGTAGGCCTGCCGCGCGCGGCGTTCGTGTGTGGTGGGACTGTGGTTGCGCAGCAGGAAGAAGACGGCCACGAAGCAGACGACAATGATAAGGGAAAGCACCACGACAAGGGCGATGAAACCCGCGGACGAGCCGCCGATCTCTGGAATTCCCGAACCACCCGAGTGAACAGTGGGCGTGGGATGCACCTAGTAACACAATAGCACGCGTTAGACTTGCATAAAAAGAAAGTGGATACATACTGTTGCAATTGACGAAGACACTATCAAAGTGCTAGGAGATGCCACGCTGATGGTAGTAGGTGCTTCGGGGGCTTGTCTCAGGACATGCAGTAATGGCTCATCGGAGTCCGGAGAACGATAGTAAGCGCTGGCTGGAGACATAGTCTCGGCGGAAGGATCTGGGGGGTCAAACAAGGCAGCAAATATTCGTGTATATAAAGTCGTGAATTTCGTGGACTGAATGTACAGAGGCAGACGGGTGAGAAAGAGTGGCGGGCAACGGTGTCCGCACACGGCAAGTGTGAGCTCCACCGTGACGTCTGAATCTGGCCTGTGTGACGGCCTGCATATGGTGTCACGGCTTCTAGGAGCACATCCGGATATGGCAACCATAGCAACCTGAACTACTTGCGAGTCCACGAGACGCCTCGCAGCTGTGGCGTACATTGAAGAACGAAGAATTCCTTTCTGGCTTTGGTTCATATCATCTGGCACCTTTCTTTCTGGCAGATATGTCTTTGTACACTGGCCATCTTTTACTGTATTCTTTGTCCCTCGTCTTGGGGTATAAATACTCTGCTCGAGTCCCCTTTAGTGTGTTATCTGCGCTTCCTCTCATCTGCTGCCTACGCCAACAATTTAGACCCCGAACATCTGGACAGACTCTGAGCAGTGGGTGCGCTGCATGGTTGCCGCATTGGAAGTTGAACCACGACTTCGATGTCGGCCTCTGCACCCAGAGACATACCAGGCCCTCGGCGTACGCGGGCCAAGGCAGGGTGACAGCACATCTATTTACACGGTACAAGAACCACAAGGTACATACATGGAATACAAATAAGGTACGGAAACACGCTACAGTACGTCGTAACACTCGTGACAGTCATCAATCATTGACGTTGTGCATACTTTTACAGACACCAGACGCCGAGCCCGCAAACCCCGCAAGAAAAAAAAAGAATGTCCGCGTGTCGTCCAAAATGTCCAAACAGTGTGTTCTAGGCCTGCGGTTCAGCGAAGAACATGTCGAAATTGTTCAATTGCGCCGTGTCGATCCGGAGATCCTGCAGCCCCATCGCATATGCCTCAAAGTCCCTCTGGATTGGATCAAATTCTCCGCTGCCCATATCGAGGCCGCTGCCCATATCCAGTCCTCCCTCTAAGCTGCTTCCATGATAGGACAGTGGGCCAGGAAGGTCATGCTGACGGAAGTCGTGGAAGGCAGTGCTCTGCACGTTATGAGGGAAGTCGGTGCGGCGCGGGGTGCGGTCGAAGTCGATCTCTGGGGTCACCACCAGGCTGCCAGAACCCGAGCTTTGGCCTGTGTTCAGCAGCCCCGTGCCTTTCTCCGCAAATTCTGACAGAGCTGACGAGGAGTGGGAGCGTGATGCGAAGTAGATCTCGTCGTCGGATGTCACTGACACGCTCGGGCCGCTTTGGACATCCCAACCGGCAAGTGATGAGGTGACGACGCTGAGAGGGGAGGGGAGCGCTCCTGATGTCGTTGCAGCTCGCTGACGACGGTGGAACAGGGGACTTGCAGGAGGAGGACACGAGCTACTGATGGAAGCGTCGAGACTCGGTGGCGTAATCGCCATAGGGCACTGTGGCATCTCCAGAATAAGCGAGGTAAGTATGTGTATCAATCAGGGTCTGGCCAGAATACTCACTGAGTCATCAAACTGTTTGAAGGGCAATTGTTCAAACGTCGCATCATGTGAAGAGGACGAGGCCACTGGCTCTCGAGGAGGATCAAACAGGAAGGCCATGCTATCGATGGCGTGGCGGTCGTCAGGAAGCGTGAGGTAATCCAAGGGAGAGAATGTCGAAAGGAGCATGTCCGTTGCTGAACGCGACTTTCGCTCCAGTGCGGTAGCGTCGTGCTGGGAGGTAAGGTAAGGAGTTGAAACACTCGGCGCGTGGAAGCTCCAGGGTGGAAAGTACCCATGTGTCGCCATGTCGTGTGCCGGAGACATGGAGGACGAGCGACTGCCGTAGAAGCTGCTGCCAGATGGACTGCCCTCTCTATATGGTGTATCGGGCGGCTCGGGCGAAGAGGACGACGCAATGCTAGCCGGACTTGCGGGACTGCGCCACTCGCTACTAGAGCACTCAGACTCGGAGTCCTCCCGGGAGTTTTTGGCTGCGCGACGCATGATCGACTCGACCTGCTCACGGCGAGACGGCCCTTCACGCCCACCGCCTCGGCGTCTCCGCGGCCTGTACTTGTAGTCTGGATGCTTCTGTGCGTGGTCAATCCGCTCCTGCTCTGCGCGCTGCTTGTATTCGTCCTTCTCGCGGGCGGTGAGCGTCCGCCACGCTTCTGCTGCGCGCTTTGAGAGGGTCTTCTCCGCGGTGGGCGGTACGTCGACGCCTTGGTTCGTCTGCGCGTGCAAGCGCGAGTACTCGGCACGGAATATGATAAACGCGTTCGGGGGCCGTGGAATCCACGAAGGATCCCGCTGGAGATTGCGCTGAGCGCGCCGCTCGGAGGAAGAGGCACTTGACGGCCGGTAGTGCGAACGCACTGCTCCATCCGACCTTTCGGAGGAGGATCTGCGGGAGGAGGATTCTAAGGAGGACGGGCGGACGGGTGGCGCGTGTAAGTGGCGGGATATGGCCGGAAAGAGAGGGGGAGGGGGAATGTGGCCGTCATGTGCAGTCCAGCCATAGACATGGGTTGTCGCAGACAACGGAGCGCTAGCGGACATCAGTGTTTCGGTCGTAGGAAGGTGGGGGAGGAGGGGAGGAGGCGGAACAAAACGCGATACTTAAACATATGAATAGAGAGTCCCGCCGATACCCTTTCGAGCTTGATCACTGAGCGCCGAGGTTACACTCCGACTGTAATTGTGAGTACGGAGGGCGGCCACCCACCTCGGTAGATGCCCGGGCTGGAGCGTAGCTCGCGGGCTTCGAACTCTGTCCAATCGGAAGCCAATCGGAGGCGTCTAGAGCTGCCGATGGCAGATCACATCGGTACGCGTGGGCCTTGAGGCTACGCAACGCCGCCGGATCTGTCGCCGGCTCAACCTGATTCGATCCCCGCCCTCCGCCCCTCTCCGCTCGTCCCTCCCGGGGATTAACGCATTTCAACCGCGTGGCCCCTGATCCCTCTGATGGTGCATCCCCCTCCATGTCGGCAATCATCACAGAGAGGCCGGTGCATATGGCATCACCCTTGCAGAGCAGGACTGCCGGTATCTGCGTGCAGCGCCTACTTGCCAAGTGGACGTCTACACAGAATGCAAATATATGTCGCTCTTGTTCGCAATCGTGACCCAGGCTTCTATTCATATCCAACAGCTGTCAAGTTATATCTGTATCCGAGTCCCCTATAGTCGCGACCCACAGGAGAGTACTGTTGCAAGACACTGTCGTGTCTATTCGCTGATTTCCGGTGATTTCTCCGGCGCCCGTTGGTGCCCGTAGATGCCCATGTTCCAAAGCAGGTTTAGTGCCCCGGCGTTGCAAGCGCCTTTCTGTAGGCCGGCTCGAAGGACTCTGCGGAATTTCTACCGCCACCGTCAGCGGCAGGCTACCTATCGAGTACTTGATGTCATCAGTCCCCGGTTCCTTTCCAGATCCGTAGCGCATGCATACAGCACACCAGAGTGGGGCACAGTCTATTATCTTGCACATACCAGATATCCACATCCAGACCCCAGCTTGACCGTATTTCAAATGCATGCGCAGTCAGGTGCGGAAGAGGTCTTTTCCAACGTCAGAATTCAGGAACATTTAATCATCGTGGTGGTGTTGGCCCCCACAATTCCGGTGTCTCTTCTGAAGAGAGGCATGCGATAGATCCCGGGAAAAAGTGGACGGAAGTGACCGTGCCCGCCACGCCGCCACGGGCGCGAACCGGCTGCTATGCTCGCGGGAGCACATCTGATGAGTTCGCCCAGAGCAAGCACTGTTAGAGCAGGCCTCTTCAGGTCAAGACAACAGCACCATTGGCAGGAATGCGACAGACATGTCTTCCTTGCAATCACAAGCAGAAGACATGGAGGACGAGATGAACCTGACTGTGGCTGCACCGCGGTGTGAACCTAACCCTCAACGATGATTCAAGCCCGAGCGCTCCTCTGATGGCTAGTGACCAGCGCTCGCACCCTGAAATTTCGTGACAACCATCACAAACAGTCTGCTGATGCAGCCCTCAACTGCGCTTATGCAGAACTCGTCGATTTCGTTCAGTAAGAGTGGCGACATAATCAAGGAGGGCCAGACCGCACCGGTACCGCATGATCTCAGACCTACCGATCTGCTGCTCTATTGTGATACCTCGTGCACGTCAAAACCGATGGGCTCATATCTCGAGTGCATCTCGCTATGAGTCCTCGGGTGGCGGTGGGTTCGAGGTCGAGTCCTCCGACTTGGAAGGTGATTAGTTTCCACCACAACGGCCAGACGGGCTCACCTTGTTCTAGGGGTGCCGGTGACGCCGTCATCATGGGGGGTCCCCCGATGCTATTCCCCGTCATCTGCCCATAATACGAAACCACGCGCCCTCGAGCTCGATAGGGGCACGCCATCTTCGACGTAGATCAAGCTATCCATCAGTGGCGAGCAACAAGAGTCGATCCAGGGTCGGACCCTCGAAAACTGAGTTCCGCAGATGCGGATCAACCTGGCATGCTGACGGGTCGAGAGCGCATACAGGTACTAGTGAATCGAACGGGATTCGAGAACATCGCCTGATGGAGAGCTTCTGCAGGAGATGGCAAAGAGCCGGTCGAGCGAGATATTCAGCAACTTGCAGCAACGAGTAACGTCGAGGATTCAAAGGAGCGGCTCCGAGCACATCGCTAATTCAGAGTCTGATTTCACGACACTGCCAGGATGGCGAGGAACATGTGCAACTCACAGGACAATATGACCATCACAGTCGCGTAGAGTTTCAAAGTGGGTGCACAGGGGCAGCTTCGGTGCAGGTACTACTAAGCTTGTGAACATGTACCCCCGGAACTTTAGCTCGCTGCGATTGGATAGACACCACAACTGTGTGCGGCACACATGTCAAATCTCAGATAGAAGGTAGTGCATTTGAAATAACACTCACGGACCGACTGCATATCACCGCCATAGCCTACGAAATCCATATATAGCAAGTAGTTCAGGCGGAGGCGTTTGGTAGCTGTCGAAGCGAACGACTGCTCTTTGATTTCGCTAGCCTGCTGATCGCACCGACACGGCGATAAGGCTCGACAGTGGTCCAGAGCCGCTATCGTGGTACCATATGTGCTGGGTAGTCTGTACGCCAGTCTGGCAGGTGATAGACGGGTACATAGGACACCGGATGACTCTGGTTGGTCAGCACGAAGTGCGACATCTGTGCGAAACCAGTATTCTCGAACGTGTCGGGTCGAAGCAGGCTGATCATGGCGGATACTGCGGGCTGCCGTGACGCTCCAGTCAGTTTCTCCAAGTAATGCGTCCTTGTCTGCGGCGGCGGAAGAAACCTTCAGAATTGCAAGCGTACATACCCTGCCGTGCCACTGCAAGATCAGCAACCAACCCAATTATGCAGCATGCAATGTGAAGTCTGGATTCGGTCTAGTTGACGGCCTTGACATGGAACATGCCTGTCAATGGTTGGGAGATAGGTACACAGTTAGCCCGAACAAACGAAGCTTTACAGCAAAACCTACAGTCGACCGGTATACAAAGTTCTATTGACCGCCTCGAGCATGGTCAACCAGTGCTTGAGAGTCAAACTAGTGAGCTTACGTATTACTATTAGTATAGTATCATCACCGTGAATTCGCCGGTGTACACCGTCGGTCGCTATTCTTTTCAGGCAACCCGAGCCAGGAGCACGGAAGTTCGACACCATCAATACCCGATTCATTGACCGTCATGCAAACAAGTAACCGTAATGTGAAGTCCAAAAAAAAAGAGTCCCATGATGTCCGTCGACGACAAATTCAATACAACATCACATCCTACCCTGAATCCAGTGTCAGTCACGTGCTGGCATGCCATGCAGGTCATAAGAGAAGGCACGCACCAAACAACATTTCAGTTCACAGACCGCACTGGGAGGCATCTACCTGCGTCGCAGTAGCGTCGACTCGACCCAAGGACTGCGCCTGACCATTCGTCAACGTGTTCATCGCCTCCAAAGAAAGGTTGTATCCCTCCTTCGCCACATCCATCGCCATCACCGTGACGGTGGACCCGTTGTATGACAGCTCCCAACACGTTCCGCAATACGCAGAATTCCAGCCGGTGATCACGTACGCGCCACCGATGTTGGGGAAGTCGGGGAGCGAGCCGAACGTCGAGAAGCCCTTGGTCTCGAGACCGTTCGAACCATCAGAACAGGCAACGTTGCCGAGCGATGTACTGGACACGTCGTATGCCTGGTCGTATGAAACCGTAACCGACTGCGAGAGAGCAGTGGGGAGGACCGTAGCAGCGAGAGCAATGAGGATGGTCATGAACTGCATGACGGAGATCGTGAAACGAAGAGAAAATCGATTACAAGAAAGGTGTCGAAGATGGGAGTGGGCTGAGGAGATACGGGTGCTCCTCACTGGAATTTATGCTGCTGGGAGCTCAGTCGCCTTCGCACCTTGCGGGACGGTTGTGATCGGGACCAGAGTCACAGGAGCACGACGGAGACCGATGGCCGGACCATATCAGCATAATGACAGCTTAGCCGTGTCCGAGACCATACGTTGGAACGCATGAGGCGGACAGAAGAATACGACCACGGACAAGAGGGCCCGCATCGGGCTGTGCACGTCGTTGTCGGATGTACTGAGCACTTCGATTCTCACTGAAGAAACTTCTATCTGCGATTGCGTCGGTAGTAGACAAAGAATCTGAGTCGATTGACAGCACCGAGCAAATGGCCAAGTGAGCAGGTCAAGCAAGACAGCCACATACACATATGAATTCCCATTCCCGCCAACTTCCTGCGCCAGATGCACCTTGGCAAGAATCATCACATGTATTGAACGGCATGGGAACTGCCTTCGGGCACGATGCCCATCAAGCGACCAAGACGAGCATTATTCATGAATATTGTCCGTAGATGAAGCTAGGGTGATGGAGACCGTGGTGGCTAGACCTTGCAAGGTATGGCATGCATGGCAGACTGCAGGCAGGCCGAGGTTGTGACGAGGGCAAGCTTTTACTGAAATGCTATTCAGTTAACTTCTAAGTGCAAAACAATAGTTTCGGATTATGCCGACGGGGTTAGCAGTCTACGAGCCGAGTAATCACTTGAGTTGAGCCAGTCAACTGCACAGGCAGGATGACTAGTGTAGCGACCCCGTTGCCCGTGCTGCTACCCCAGAGGTCAATCCCGCGCGCAGAAAGCGCACACTGTGAATGGACGCCTACACGAGACCGGTCGGTTCCCAACGGGCCTCCTGGAGATGAGGCCAGAACGCAGGACCAAGAAATGGCCATTGCACGGCAACTCATGGATGGAAAGACAGTCAAGAAGGTCAGGCCACGAAGAACGGTTGACTGCAGCGGTGGCATGGGGAGATGGGCTCTGGTTCGTCTAGAATCGCTGCTCGAGTCCTCTCTGAACTGACATCAATTGGGCAGTTGCGGAAAACGCGTCCAAATTCTACCTATGTACCATATTTGCGGCCTGCCCCTCCATATGTCATCGATGTACGGGATAACAGTACTTTGCAAATATATTTTGTGCGTGACTGAACCCAGTCTGGTGCCTAGCTTCTTCCCCCGAAGGCGTACCCGGACAATCTATCAACATCACTCTGCACCAAGTTCGTACACACCTCCACGAACAAAGTCAGATGTCCAGTCAATTGCGTCATGGTCCGTGCGTCTTCCAATGCTCTCCAAGTTCCCCGCTGAGCCGTGTGCATTCTTAGTGGAACCCCGAAGGACGGCGCATCGTGACAGGATCGACTACTGGCGAGTTCACGATGTGGAATGGCCTCACCTTTAATTTCGAGACCATCCTGCAGGCTCATGAAAGCGCTATCCGGGCCATGAAGTTCAGCCATTCCGGCATATATATTGTGTCTGCAGACCAGAACGGTGTCATCAAGTATTCCCAGCCGAACTTGAACAACCTCGCCGCGTGGAATGGTCACCGCGAGGCTATTCGTAGCCTTAGCTTCAGCCCCGATGACAGCAAATTTGCCACTGCCAGCGACGACTCTACGGTGCGAATATGGGCGTTCGAGGAGAGCCGGGAAGAGAGGGTTCTCACGGGTTCGATCGATGTCTCTTCGTGGCAATGACTCTGTATACTGACTTCTTTCGTTTAGGACACGGGTGGGACGTTAAATGTGTAGAATGGCATCCGAGCAAGGGGCTCCTCGTGTCCGGAAGCAAAGACAACATGATAAAATTCTGGGATCCTCGAACGGGCACCGTGCTTTCTACACTGTAAGCGACCCATTCACAGACCATGCGAGCTACGCGTTCATCACCTTATCAGACACTACCACAAGAACACCGTGCAGGCAGTAGCGTGGTCACCCGACGGAAATCTCCTCGCAAGCGCGTCCAGAGACCAGACCGTGCGCGTGTTCGACATCCGCGCAATGAAGGAATACCGCGTGCTCAAGGGCCACAAAAAAGAAGTGTGCTGTGCGTCTCCTGTCCCGTCCCCGCACCCGTCCCCGCTCACGCGCATCTGCCCCAGCCGTCACATGGCACCCCGTGCACCCACTCCTCGTCTCGGGCGGTTCGGAGGGCGCCATCCTGCACTGGGACCTTTCCGCCTCCGCCGAGCCCCCGCCCGGCCAGTCCGCCACGCAGCAGCCCGGCCCGCGCGCGACGCTCTCGCAGGCGCACGACTCGAACGTCTGGGCGCTCGCGTTCCACCCGCTCGGGCATCTCCTCGTGAGCGCGTCCAACGACCACACGACGCGCTTCTGGTGCCGCGAGCGCCCGGGCGACGCGACGTCCGTGTTCTCCGGCGGCGGCGAGAAGCCGCCGATGATCGTCGACTTGGCGGGGCAGGAAGAGGAGGACGAGGCGACGGTCCCTGGGTTCGGGTACGCCGGCGGGTGGGACGGAAAGGAGGAGGACGGGCCTGAGGGCGCGTTCGGACGCAGGGCGGGAGCGGAGATGGGCGGGGACGAACTCATCCCGGGATTCGGCGCTCTGGACAACTCGGGCTCGGTGTTGGGGCGGCAGAGCGGTCCGCTGCCTCCGCAGGAGGATGTGTTTGGCTCGGGCGGAGATGGAGACCGTGACGACTGGGGTCGGCACTCGAGAGGAGGACGGGGTGGGAGGTGGGGACCGCGTCGTGGACGGCATTGATCGGCGCTGTAATTGTGTCTACTACTTGCAATGCTACTTTGAAATGTGCGATCCTGAGTTGTCATCACGCTAGTGCACAGATTATAAAGTGCGCCTGTGTATTATGGTGCTCTACTCTTGATTAGTTTGCAATACGAATAAAGATCAACGCCCCCGATCATTGTCCTTCTAACCGTATGGATCGTTTTTGCAGTATCCAGCTTCTGCACATTTTCCACGGGATGAGCGATCTGTCTGTATCCGCAGAGGACTGAATTAAATGCACTCACATTGTAAGTTTACGATACATCTGCAAGCTCTGCAGTGACAAATGTAGCGAAGACATCGGACTGGAATTCGATAGAAGAAAACACTGTCGGAAACTGGGTTTCGTCATATGGTGTCCAAGCCCTCTGGATATTGACCTATGCCGATAGGATGCAATCAGCGTGCCGTAGTGCGGAAATCCCAGAAGTACTAACGAGCATTCGACAACTCAGGAGTGAAGGTACCACAAAGTCGAACCTGAGAATATACTGTGATTGCAACGTGAGGGCGAAAATCGCTGATGCACTGACGGGAAAACCATAAGGAATAATGATGGATGCTTCGGGAAAACAGTCAGACTCGGATGCAACGATTGATCTACTATGGGTCCACATACTCTAGCTGCGGTCCACACAATGATCTTGGCCACGCTAAGGGACACAGTGCAACCAAAATATATGCTGGAGTCCCGCAAGAGTAAAAACATCAGACGAGGTGTCTTTATCCTCAATCTTGCCTCCTGTACAACTTTGATAAAAGAAAGCAAGAAGATGAGACATTCAAAGGCGAGTCCTGGGAACCATAATGCCCACGCTGGTTTGACATCATCGGAGATCATGCAACCTTTCAGTGGCATCGGTTTTATAGTTGCTGCGGATATGTGATGTGTGGATCAGCGAGCGACAACTGATGCAATAGGACCAACCTTGCAACATGTAAGCAATATATCTTTTGACAGCCATCCCTGCTATTATCTCTGAAAAGAATAGCGCACATAACGCAATCAAGAACTTCCTGTTACATTGGTATATGACGTGAAATTGTAATATCTGGATGGCTGAGGCACGTCGTTGTCAATTGTCGAAATGCGCGAGCAGACGAGCGGCTCACCTGCGATAGATATTTCTGTAGGGAAAGAAGAGAAACTGAACACATTGAACCACATTCCACAGCTGTGGTTTGAAAGCCAGGTTACCCAACCTGTTAATTGTCTCGAAACACTATAATCGACGTACGCCTCAAGAAGGGTTTAGATTTAGCGGCTGTTATTGAGTATTTAGCTCTGACTTACTTCCGTATTATTTCCGGGGACCGCAATAAAGACTGCCGTTGGGCCGTGAGTCAATCGTTCAGCACAAGAGAGGCTCGACATACATATGCCGTGAACGCTGTCAACTTCAATCAGCCGAGACTTCGATGCAATTCCGTTATCATGTCCATGCACTCACATAATATTCACGATGCTAACCCAAATGACAGAAAAATCAGTGATGGTTGGTCAAGGCCGAAGTGTAGATGCGTACGGCCAATATCGGCACTAGGTAATGCAAGCCTGGTCATTCACATGCGAAATTTGCGACCAGAATGGTGATAGACGCACCACAACAAATAATATGCGCGTTCGCATTGATCGTCCGGGAGACCATATGTAATTTACCTATAAAACGACGTCTGAGCGATGAGTGGGAAGTTTCAATTTGAATACTGTGCACTTCTTCTGCCAACAACATGCCTTTAAAAGCAAGATGAGTCAACTGCACGGATACAGCAAGTGCGGAACACCAACAAGAGTCGTACAGAACTAGCACGACTGCGGCGACTGTAGGTGGTCGTCAACATATATAGAATCCCGAGTGTCTGAAGCTGGAGCCTTTACTCACTCCACAGTACACTGGAGACTCTGAGGTTCTGGACTTCCACAGGCCGCATGGAACCAACCTCAGCAGCGGCAGGAGTAAAGGCGCTACCAGGCATCTCGCTCCGAGCTAGTAGCTATAGGCCTAGAGTAGTCACTGCGAGTCTAGGAAGTCAGCCTACCAGTCCAACAAGATTCCAAGTATCCATTCGCATGACACCACGGTTCAATAAGTACCATTTGGATGGACGTCGAGCGCCGGGTGAACGTGGCACAGCGGTCGTCCAATACTTCCGAGCTATGGCATACTCGCACATGGTGCATTCTGGCAAAATAGAGCATTGGGCATGCCGACTGTAGAAAAGCGCTGGCGCTCAGGCTAGACATCACCGAGCCGTACGTCGAGCATGAACTTGAAGTGACTTCTGCACGGTCACCAACGGCTATGCAAAAACCTGGGCTGTGTGCGGGCACATTGACAGGTGTCAGAGCCGCCTTTGTTTGCAAATTTGTCCGGAATGCTGTTGTGCGGTCCAGGCAACTACTGAAATGGTCAGAAAGTCAGTCTCAGGCTTACCGCAGCACGGGGAAGATCCTGCGGACGATGTTCCGGTCAAGCGCTGAGTACTAGTGTTTACGTTAGAGTCCGATGCAGAATTCCTACACATTTTACACCAGCTGCAGCAGGCTGTGCAAGAATGTTCTGACCAGGAGAACGACCGACGATCGATGGTTTTCGGGATACAAGTCCCGCTAGACCAAATTCGGGGCAGAGCTAATCCAATGCATCGCGGTCAACGTCGTCATTTAAACCCAATAATATTCGAGAGGATATGCTATAGAATGGTAGAATACGGCGCGAACAGGACCAAGCCAGTATGCATGCATCTATGGAACCACGGAAGAGACGAGCGGCGCATCCGAGCCTAGCGATATACATATCTGTATCTCTGGTATAGCGAGCAGCGGGTGCGCCCGGGGAGTGTAGTGTGACAACAACAGCGGGGAAAGACCACAAAGGAGAGTGAATAGGTTAGACCAAACCAGGGGGAGCCTCTACGGGTCGCCATCAGAGGTGTGCAGGTTATATACAATGCGGTGAAGGCCGACATAAATGGGGCAAGAGTGCGTTTGGTGGCCAGTCATAGCAAGGGACAACATGGTCGACGAAGAGAATGCATAGGGGCGATTCGTTAATGCTCCTGGCGAGCAACGCTGCCTGGGCCAATGTCGTCTCCGTCAACGAGAACACCCTCGTCCTCGTCCACATCTGTGTCGTTCGTGGGTACGGCGTCCGCATGACCGTCCGCCGAAGGCGCGGGGGAGGTACCAGGAGCGCTCGGCGCGCCTTTCCCAAGCATCCACACGTCTTCCCACAGTTCCGCGACAGCCGCGCGCTGCAGCGGATCGCGAACGAGCAAGCGCCCGACAACCCGCCGCACACCCGCACTGCGCGCGAGCGCGAGCCCAGCCAGACCAGCGTCCTCGTCCTCAAGATCTTCACCACCGTCCCGCACGTCCAGACGTTCCAGTACCGAGGACTCGTCTGCATCATCAGGCCACGAATACTCGGCCTTCGCAATGCGCAGCAGCATCGCACGACGCTCCGCGCGCGATGTCTCCGGGCTCTGCGGCAGCGGCTGGGGCGGTGAGGGCCCCTCCGTCTCGTCCACCTCGCGGCTCATGCCGTCACGTGGGCGGTCAAATGGAAGGCGGCGAGTCGCCAGCGCGTACAAGACGACACCGCATGCCCACGCGTCTGTCGCGCGCCCGTCATACGTGCGGGCCATCGCGAGCTCCGGCGCCGCGTACGACTCAGAGCCGCATAGCGTCTTGAGCAGAGGGTCCACCGGATCGATGAAGCGTGCGAGCCCGAAGTCGCCGAGCTGCACGAGCGGTGCGGGGAGAGGTGGGGGATACAGTGGGTCTGCGGTCAACAAGATATCTAAGGGGATGTCAGCGGGAACAAGCTGAAAACGGGGAGAGTATACTTACTCTCCAACTTGATATCGCGATGGACAAGCCCGACGCCGTGCATCCATGCGACAGCCTTGCAGAGCTCTCCGAAGAGCCGGCGCAGCAGCGGCGTGCGCAATCGTGTATGCCGTGCAGGCGACGACACCAGCTCAAAGAGCTCACCGCCACTCGCATGCGCGAGAACGAGACAGTGACGCGAGGACGTGCTAAACGCATGCACGAATGGCACGATGGACGGGTGTGATATATGCTACACACAACGAATGCGTCAGCCAGTACACACTCGGACGAGCAGACACAGTACACACCCGCAAGATCTCCACTTCGCGCACGAAGCTCACCCGCGATCGCGTGTTCTTGTCGGAAAGCGCCCGCTCCGTCATCTTGACCGCCACCAGCCTTCCTGCCACCTGTCCCTCCGCGACACGCTCCACCGGCTGCTCCGCCTTCCGCTTCACTTCCCGCCCCTGTCCCTCCCTTCTCATAGGGACCCCTCCCGACCGAACTGGTCTGGTCCCATCCATCTTCATCGGCCTCCCCCGCCGCTCGCTCCTGCTGCGCAGCAAGCTCGTGCGGCGCGACAGTTCGAGCGGGCCCAGGCCTCCGCGCACGTCGCGCGCTAGCCACACGCTGCTGAACGCGCCATGCCCGAGCGCGCGCACGAGCTCCAGCTGCAGCGTTCCATCGACCAGCGTCTGCCCCGGCGTGAGCGGCTCTACCTCTACCGGCGGCTTTTCCTTCTCCGGCTCTGGAAGCACTGTGTCAGGCTGTGATGCGAGGTATGAGGGTGCCTCGCGCCGCGGGACGGGTGTCGGCACCGACGTTTCGGATGCAAGGCTGAATGTGGTGGCAGACGCGTCTGGGAGCGGCTCAGGCTCGGCCACTGGCGACGAGGAATACGAAGGGCTGGCGGAGTATGGCGGTACGGCAGGGTACGCCGGAGGCGGGGCAGTGTCAAGGTCTAGAAAGCGGCGGGCACCAAATGGCTCAGGGGACGGATGCGCGCTGTCGACGGTGTTGTACCTGCGGCGAGAAGGGAAGAAACGCGAGAGCGGCGGGAGCGCGGATTTGGCGCTTCCGGGTGAGCTGTCGAGCGCGAGCGCATTGCTGCTTGGTGGTGGAGATAGGAGAGCGGGTCCGAAAAAGTCGGCATTAAGAGAACGCGGGTTCGCGTCAGACTCCGCATCGCTCGGGGAGTCGTCGGAAGCGGACGCATGAGACGTGCGGGAGGCCAAAGAAGATGACCGTGAAGGGTTTGGGGGCGGAGCAGGTATCGGAGAGTCCGAGAAGGAAGACGAGAAAAATGCATGGGTTTTGCTGCCAATGGAAGTCACCGAAACGGACGGGGATGGAAGAGGAGATGGTCCCGCAGTAGAGGAGATGGATGAAGAGGAGGTGAGCACGCTCAAATGCGAAAAGCGAGTTGAGGAGCTTGCGGAAGAGGGCGAGGGACTCAGGTAGACACTCCAGCTGTCAATCATAGTGGCGGAAGGCAGATTCAAATATTCCAGACCAAGCTGCCGTGGCTTGAAATTGATTACAATCCACAAAGGTCAGCAGGACACAAGGGATGAGAGGGGTAAACACGGCGATTGACTGGAAGCCACCCAGGACTTCAGCTTTCGCCCTTTGAGATTGGAATACTGTGGTAGTGAGGACTATGAGTCCACTGAGTCTGCACCAAAGTTCAGATATATATGAGAAAGGGGTGTAAACAAACACAGCAGAGTTGTTTTTGAACCGGAGGTGATATTATCACGATGCCGAAAAGTGACATAAATGACTAATGCCGAAAATTGGGGGTAATAGAACCTGCTGCACCCTGAGCCGACGGACCCATGAAGCCAACTGCGGCACAAGAAAGAAACGTCTATCATAGGACCAATCGATCATGTCCACCCTGCGAGCAGCCAAGGCGGAATGACCGGATATATGGCAGAATATCGAATCATCTGGACTCAATCCCAAATGACATCTAACGACCTTTGTGTTCGGGACCAAGAATGAGCACGATAGTGGTAGCACTGAAAGTGACATGCAAGACACTACGACAAGGCACTCTGGTCTCATTTACGCGAGGAGATGCCGGCGCGCGGTGCTCAGCATCAGGTATGTTTGTAGGAGTATCACCCACGACATATGTGGGGACCTGCGCAGTTCGGAAAGTGCTCTCGTGCATGTGCAAGGTCACAGCGGGGTACCCTACAGAGAAAAAGCGAAGATCGAATACAACTGACCTGACACCACTCTCGACACGTCCACCACTGAGAACGGGTGCAGCAGATGCTGCCAGTCTGGGATGGGGATGCGGGAAAGGGGTAAGCGTTGGAGAGACTAAAGGGAGTGCAAGGTCATTGAGGGTTGACGGAGAGGGTGTTAGGGCTATGAGGAATGGATCATGTCCCGGGCGAATGAGAGAAAGATAAGGTGGCGGAGGAGAGCAGGAGACGGAGTGGAGTCAGCGCGCCGTCCTGCTCGACGCTCTCCGTGTCACAGGGTGTGACACAGGCTCGGTCCGACGCGGGGAGGGGTTAGTCACGGATCACAGATCTGCCAAGCCTTTCCCAAAGCGGACGACGGACGACCGTGCGTGACGCGGGACGCCCTGTCCGACCCGGCCATCGTCTGTCCACCCAAGGCCTGACATATCGCGCTGATACGGCTGCTGCACATCGCGATATCGACATAGTCGCTGCTTTTGCTGGCTCGAACACGTCCGACCAGCAGAAGCTGGAGACGGAGCGCTCGACGCGTGCGCTGATCAGTCAGGTCGTCTGAATCGGACCCGAAAGCACAATTCCAAACTGCGCAGAGCCCGGGACTTTGTTCTCGGACAACTTCAACTGCTGGCGGCCAGCAATCGTGGGTGAGTAGTGCCCCCGCCTCATCTGTCGGCGTTTAGATTGAGCTCTCTTCACACATAATTTCTCGCACGCGAAGGCGCGAGGTCCGTCCGACATATCCCATTGAATCGTTCGGTTCTGATCGTCAAGGTCAGGTCGTACCGACGTTCCAAGACGCGTATACTTATCGTGCATAATTGGTTCACTATCGATCTGCTATTAGTCCGACCGTCACCGAAACCCGCGGGCGCTCGGTTTGTTAGGGTTGCTCCTGGCAGTTTGCGAACGTAAAGAACACAGCCGAGGATATGGCACGTTTGTGGAAATATGAGTTCCAAGTACGTCCGCAACCACACTCCCCACGCCGAGCTCTCGGGTCCAATCTCCGCCCTGGAAGCCTGGACGCTTGATCCGTCTGTTTGTTAGGAGCAAGCAATGTCGAGCGTTGCAGTGTTATTTGCATTGCAAATGTCACGAGTCGGAACAGTCGGAACATCTGTGGTATGTTTGCACATGTCGCTGACGGCTGTATGATCGGTGCAAGGACGCAGAAACCGGCACTGCGTGGTTTTGGAGGAGGACTGGATCCTTGCGCTGTCCTTTCTCGTACATATGCATACGACCGCTTTGACTTTGCATAGATTCTAGGCACCGGTCTGAGATGCTGGACGTTGATCTGCTGTGTTGATCACCCCACTGTCTATATCTCGGATCTTATCTGCACCGTGGCACATCCTCGAAGTCTTGACTTCATAGTCGGATTCGTAGAGATATATTCAGTGGCATTTTCCTTGCTCTGTATGTTGGATTCGCCGAGTACGCTTCATCGTGGTGTCGTCTGCGAGTAAATCACACGATTTGGATAAGCAGAGCTCCTCATCGGACACAATCATCGCATCATCTCCTCACGTCCAAGGCCGGGCATAATCATACTCGGAGGGATGCAGACTTCATTTCTGTCGCTCCTACTTCCATGTCGATCGAGTCAACACCATCCGCGTCGACGCGCACACTCGACCATATCGTGCATCTCACTCCGCCAGGCTCCTTCGAGGAGACGACCGCGCAGTTCACCGCGCTCGGATTCAAGCATGTCCTCCCATCCGTCCCGGGAGGCTTGCAATACTTACATTCCCTCTCGTGACAACAGGGTCCTCCCAGGCGGCACACACGCCGATGGTCTTACAGGGAACGTCTTGATCGTACGCACTGACTCTCCTCCAAGTCCGCCGCGCACCTATCCACGCACTCACCGCGCCAGGTTCTCGCCGACACGCTCTACCTCGAGCTCCTCTCCTTCACCCACCCCCCGTCGCACTACCCCGTAGGCACGCCCGCCCGGCATGCGCGCGACGCGCACCCCTGGGCACCGAAGCACCCCGGCTGGATCGACCTCGCGGGCCTCGGCAACTCAGGCACACCGTCGCTCGCCGCGCTCATCAATGCGCGCGCGGCCGCCGACGAGAGCGGCGTGCGCTACACGGGTGAGGCCCGCGGCGGACGGCGCAGGCCCGACGGGCGCGTGCTCGAGTGGCTCATCAGCGCGCCGGAGCGCGCGCGCGGGGCGCTGCCGTTTTTTTGCGGCGATGTCACGCCGCGCGCGTGGAGGGTGCGTCGCACATGCGTTGCCGGGCGTCGGTGCGGCTGATGGACGGGACGGGCGCAGGTGCCGCTCGACCCGGCGTCGAATGCGGAGCATCCGAACGGCGTGCGCGGCGTCGCGCATGTGCGGCTGCTTGCGGCCGCCGCGGAGGTCGTGCAGCTGACGGAGCAGCTGTCGACTGTGCTGGGTGTGCGGCCGCGCAGGGTGGGCCCCACTGCCCTGAGTGAGGTCGCGTGGGACCTCGAGCAGGCTGGGGCCTCTGGGTACACACCGCAGCTCCTGCTGAGCGCAGCGCAGACCGAAGAGGAACATGAGTATGTGAAGGGGAGGGGAAGTGGGATTTATGAGGTGGGTTTCCGCGTGCATGGTGGACAGAGTGGATATGCGAGCACACCGTACGGGCGAATTGTGTGGGTGCCGGAGGCAATATAGCTGAGCCCACTAGTGCCAGTGTCGGTGCAGGAGTATGCAACAATGTACACATTCTACTGTAGTACCAGGCTAAGACATGCCAACTCATCTATGACTACTATTGTCAGTGTTATTTGTATCATGTGCCCTCAGCCAAATCTTCCCATAGTACTTGTGCACTCGTACGGAATGTAACAAGTAAGTATACATCAACCTTCAATTATCAAATATTGCTTTTGAAAATGACCATGATGATTGTTAATATTGAGATCGGGTACGGAAATCAGGTACATACAATGATACATATTTGCAGTTCCACATCCACACTTTTAACAGGAAGTCTTCAAGAATGGGTCGAAGTCTTTCGGAAAAACCTGTCGGACATTGATATTGATGCGAGTGGTGTGCAGGTACTCCTTGTAGAGTTCCCAGTCGTCATGGTCGTCATGCACATCGAGATGGGGCGGGAGTGTATATTCCAGTATCCGTGGCACACCTTGTTGATCGCATGTCAAAGCGGTGCGATAAATTGTACGGGAAGTACTAGCGCACCATGGTATGCACGCCGACACGCCGGGCCAGACATAATGACCACGTCTCCGGAGCGAAGGAGAATCGGGATGGGTTCTACATCTCGAGTGAGACCGCCTATTAGAAAGACCGCGGCGCAGCCAAGGCTAAGTATGCATCCAGTGAGAGAGAGCGAATCTTCTTGATAGCTGGACGTACGAGACAGAGACTAGCGGCGAAGTTGCGTTGACCTCTGAGCGATCGACATGGGCCATGAGCGTATCCTACACCGGCGAGCACAGTTTAATACTGATCAATAGGGAGACAGTGAAAGGAATGCAAGTTTTACCTTTGTCTGATAGAAATTCACAATGCCGGCGTCGGGTTCTAAGAACGTTCCATAAATACGCGACAAGTAGACGTAGAAATCATCTCACCGTAAGTCTCAGTCCAAGATGACCAGTCAGGCCCTTCATTGCTCCAATTACAAATAGCGCCATGGTCATCAAGAAAAACCTCGTCCCAGGGCACCGCCTCGACCACTGCTTTGCAGACAGATGCGATATGCCCGCCGACCGCACCTCGACCCCTTGTAAAATCGTATTGCTTGCTGCCCCAATGATAAAACCAACCGATGTTGGCCCAGCGCAGCTTCGGGACGAGTTCTGATACGTGCATAGGCCGTGGGGACGCCGACGGCACCGGGGATGGCTTCGGTGAAGATGCGATGGTTGCATAGTTCTCTTTGCTCACGGGCTCATTCGAGATCAATTGCCGTGGCCCACAAGACGACACCGCATCCGAAGACGTCGAAGAACCAATCGCCCGAGGGACGACGCACTCGTCTGCAGTGACAGCACGGCGTGCTTCAACATACTTGTTCCAAAGGCCTTGCTCGGGCAAGAAATAATGGGCGTCGAGGTTCGTCTCGTTAGGCGATCGGGCCTGTTCACACAAGGACCAGCGTACAAGTCGTCTCTGTTCCTCTGGCGGGACAAACGAGGGAAGAAGGACTAGCCCTGTTGCAGTATAACGCGAGATTATAACAAGTAAACGACGCAAAGAGCGACGGAGGTCGCACCAGGTCTGCCCGGGAAGATATACGCCTTTCGATTCATCGGCGACTTCCCGAGTTTCAGTTCAATTTCTCGACATCGCACGGCGTCGCTGCGCCCTCGCCAGCCGCCCCTCTCTACTTCATCCGCTCTGGATTTGTCCGAGACCGCAACGTCGAGTACTCCGGAAAGATCGGGAGGCGGGAAGCGCGACTTGTACTTTTTCTCTGCTGCTCTGAACGGTGTCCAGTCGGCATCGATACTTTGACGTCTGTTGTGGGTGGTCTTCCAGTACTGTCTGCGTGCCTTCTTGTAGGCAGCACTGGTAGGATCCAGCAAGTCCGATGGAGGATGTGTCGGAGATGTGGTCGCTGAGAGCATCGGGTCCGAATCAACAGAGACAAACAAATGGTCTGGAGGAATTTGTTGCCGACGGTCAGCGTCATCGCAGACCGTCAATTCCCAGCACACCGTCGACGTGTATGAAGCCTTGCTAGAGTTCGCCGCCCTCCACCTCTGCTCGACATAATATTGTCTTCTGGGTTTTCATGTCGCTATGGCTGCCCAAACCACCCCCGTCTCTTCTCGCTCGCACCTATAACCACCATACACACATCACAACTCCTCGTCTAATTATTCTTGCTGCTCGTAATGCGCATTCACCTCTCCAACAATCCCCCGTTTTTCTGCTCTCAAGACGACTACAGAGCACTCAGTCTTCGCCGGAGACCCCAAGGAGTGCGTCAACGTCGGCTTCCGGGGCTGCCGCTTCGGACCCGAAGTCTACGCCGCCAATCCCTAAGGAGCCCACGGAAATTGCCCCGCTTCCCAAGAGGGTGTGGAAAAAGGTGAAGCACGAAGCACAGCACTATTGGCACGGTAGCAAACTCCTTGTTTCGGAAGTGCGGATCTCTTCGCGGCTGCTCTGGAAGATCCTGCATGGCGACAGTCTCACGCGCCGAGAGCGCAGACAGGTAGGGATTATTCATAATCCTCCGGGTGAAAAATGTGTTCATGACCTCTCTGTAGTTGAAGCGTACGACGCAGGATTTGCTTAGGCTCATCCCGTTCGCTGTCTTCGTGATAGTTCCGTTCATGGAACTGCTGATCCCGGTAGCTCTGAAGCTGTTCCCGAACATGTTGCCATCGACATTTGAAGACAAGTTCGCAGCTGTAAGTGTCGAGACATTACTCAAAGTTCGACCATTAATCCCAATGGTCACTATAGGAAGAAAAGCAACGGAAGCTCCTTCGGGTCAGGCTCGATATGGCTAAGTTCTTGCAGGAGACTTTGCGTGAGTCCGGGTTGAAGGCCAACGCGCATATAATAGGCAGCGATGCTTTCAAGGAGTTCTTCCGCAAGGTATGGCCTCTAAATGGCTTGGTTGGAACACGTGTTGACTGATTTGCTTCGCAGGTTCGGTCAACAGGAGAAACACCTTCCTCTCAGGATGTCATCGCTGTCGCCCGTCTGTTCGACGACGATCTTACATTGGACAACCTCTCACGACCGCAACTCGTCTCAATGTGCCGCTACATGGGCATCAATGCATTCGGCACGGACAACTTCATGCGGGGCACGATCCGCACGCGACTCCTCGAACTCCGGCGCGACGACAATTTGATCGACCAGGAAGGTGCGGACGAGCTGAGCACTTCCGAGTTGCAGGCTGCATGCCAGAGCCGTGGTATCCGGACAAGCGGCGTGTCGCCTGCGCGTCTGCGAGAGGAGCTCTCGACATGGATCCACCTGCACTTGCACAACCGCGTGAGCGGTGTGCTCCTTGTGCTTGGACGAGCCTTCCAGTTCGACAAGAAGCATGGTGACAGCGACGGCAAATCTGCGATCATCCAGAGCCTGGAGAATGTATTGAGTGGCCTGCCGGATAACCTCGTTAGTCCACTATGTCGTCGCTGGCAGCACATTCATGACGTTTGGCTTTGTACAGCTCAATGAGGCCGAATTAGAAGTCGACTCGGACAAGGCCAGCTACAAGCAAAAGCTGGAGGTTCTCCAGCAGCAGGAAGAACTCATCGAGGACGAAAAGGAACAGGAACAAAAGGAGGAAGATGCACGCCGTGCGCGCAAAGAGGAGGAGGCTCGTATGGCCGAGTCTCTCTTGCCTGAATCTGAGGTAGACCTTCATTCCGAGCGTCCCCAGCGAAGATGCTGATGTTCTCCACGAAGCTGCAACCTGAGTCGGCTGAAGAGAGTGACGCTCGCATGACCACGGAGCAACTCAAGGAGCTTGGCGAGGCGTTGTCCGTTCTCTCCGCAAAGTCCAGTGTTCTCAAGGAGCGCGACGAGCTGCGTGCGCTGATGGAGGAGAACGTGCAGGCCGAGGAGGTACGCGACCTATTTGACCGCCTTGATGAAGCTCATACCTCGTGCGCAGGATCCCAAGTCGCCTTCGGGTGCACTGACGAAGCGCATCCGGACAATGCTCACGAAGATTGACAGCCAACTCTCTGATTATGATGCGCGCGTCGGGTCTTCGCTGCAAATGATCTCCTGCGATCCGCAAGGGAGAATCTCTGTCGAAGACCTGGAAAAGGCCCTTGCGGTCATAAAGCACCGACCGGAAGAGGGCGTTGGACACCGCGTCATCGAGAAGCTGGATGTGGACAAAGACGGCTTCGTGGAGCTCGAACACGTCCTAGGACTCGTGCGGGAGGAGGGCTTAGGTACACATGAATTTTTCTTCTTCTCTGGAGACGCATGCTGATAGCTTGCACAGGTATCTTGTTAGACGATGAGGCGCAGTCGATCATTGGGCAGGGCAAGGAGATCAAGAACAGTAAACCGCGGAAGGAAGATATCGTACAGGAGTGATCAGACCTAATACTAGATCATGTTCGCACACGACCAGTCCGACCATGCTTGGTGGCGCCATATTGATTCATACATCTAAACTGACAGCGTTCCATGCTACCTGCATGGATTTACGCTAATTTGTTGTTATCGGCCTCCGAAGGCTCTCACTTGACTGCACAGTACTACAGATCTGCAGCATGCGGAGTGGAAGGCTAACAGGTATGCCATGCACGAATATCCTGCATGGTCGACATATAGGTGAATACGAAGTTAGTATGTATCGAATGTGAACTCACGGCGTAGTGTCAACTTAGCTTCTCATCAAATCATCTATTGATGAGGATTAAACAATCCTCTTGAGGCACACAATATGACTGAGAACCGAGAACCTCCGAGCGTTATGTTTGTTGTCCCTCATGTGCCTGAGCCAGGAGGAAATACAAAACTGAACAAAGTGACCTGTAGTTGATGGATGTTGGTTTCGAGGAGGTCACCGGTCTTCCCGTCGACCATATCTTAATTCGCTACGGATGCAAACGGCCCAGCATGAGTGTACAATGCATGCAGTAGATATATAGCAAACACTAATATGCGACTCAGCACGAATACCCAACGCTCAATTGTAGGGGAAAACCAAGTGTACAGTGTTCGAGACAACCTCGTACTTTTGCGTCAGATCATGTCAGAGTCCGTTACTACGACTTCGTCGGCCCTGCCAAAGGGGCCTTCTCCCTCCTCCGCCCGCGTGATTTCTCCTTCTCTTTCTCGGCGTTGTCCTCGTCCCCGTCGCCCGTCATCTCCGCTTCGTCGTCCTCGGCATCTGTCTGCTCGGCCCACCAGCGTCCCGCCTGTAGGGTGAGCACGCCAGTAAGCATCACACTGCAGACGAGGTTTGACGAGGCAAGCTCGAGTGTGGGTGTACGGAGACTTGCGGGGAATGGTGGCAGAAGAGGTGGTGTGGAAGACGAGGAGGGCGTGGTCTGCGAGGGGAATGGCAGGGGTAGAGAAGTGAAGTTCTCAGAAATGTCTACGAGGGTTCCCGGATCGATAAGCACATAGAGGACCAATTGGACATGTGGGGACGTACTGGGTAGCACGGAGTAGATGTATACGGCTACTGCAGCTCCATAGAGGACTGACGGACGAGTCTCGTTAACGCCGAATACAGACCAGCATGCAAGAACTCACATATGCTGCCCCCGTCAAACATCAAGTTCCCTGCCCGTCCATCCCGCAAACTCCACAGGATGGTCGCGCCTCCCAGAACCATCACAGCAGGATACACGCAAGCCAAGGTAACAGGCATGCGCGTCAATATGGAGTAGTACGTGGCCGCCGTCCATAGCCGCAGGTCTGTCTGTGTCTGCGGCGTCTTCCAAAGCGTCAGCGAGTCCGCGATCCAGTGGGTAAAGAGGAGGCCTAAAATCGCGGAATGAGCATATGGCCGCAATCACATGCACGAGGGCAGCAAGCCAAGCGCACCGAGGAGAAACGACGTCGCGCTCACGACTATGCTCATGCGGAGGCCTGCCATTGCACGGACGCTGCTCTCGAGTCGCGGGGAGAAGGTGGGCGTAGCGAAGCACCAGCAATCGCCGACGTCGAGCACTGCGCTGGATGTCAGCGCCAGCGACGAAGCCCCATTGGCGGACCCCGGACATCGCAAAGGCTCGTGATTCTCTGAACTCGAATTCCTGTTCACCACTGCTACTAGCCGTCTGATTGCACAGTCGCATGTTTTGAATGACTCTACACAAATTGATGAGGTTAACAATCATACTGACCAGCAGTGCTCGCTGTAGGTTCCCGGAACGCTTATCCTGAAGGAGCGACTCAAGAGACTCGTGGCACGGAATACAACTCCTTCCGTATTTGGCAATGACACCGTCCGGATCGCGCGGGTCAGACACGATCGAGGCACAGATATTATAAGACGCCATCTACCTTGATACCGCGTACACGACCGATAATATTCCGATACTCTGATGCAATAGATAACCTGTGTTCCCATTGCTATAAATCTCGGGGGGCAGACTATTTATGGTACATCAGCGCTCCTCGTCACCTCCAGCGATCCAAGCATCACCATATATTCCCCATGTCGAGCACCCAGACGATCACTGGCACGACAATTCAGAACGAGGCCCCCAGGCTCTCGCTCTCCGTGCGCGCTTCCACAATACCTCTTCAGCCGACCGGAGCATTGGACAAGTACGAACACCTGGAACTTACACCCATTATTGGACGCGAATACCCTGATGTGCAGCTCAGCGACCTCCTCAACGCTGAGAACTCCGACGAGCTCATCCGTGAGCTAGCTATTATCAGTGAGCTCTGACCATCCTGCTGCCGTAGCACCACTCTTGACAAAATACCCTCGACAGTCTCGCAGCGGAATGTAGTCTTTTCCGCAACCAGGATCTCACGATCGAGCAGCAGAAGCTGGTATGCAGATCTATATCGCAGCAATTTGTAACTGTCATCCTAACGCCTCTTCAGCTAGGCAACAAGCTCGGGATCTTATCCGGGAGACCCGCGAACTCGGCCTACATGTACATCCTTCAACGAACCCGAATTCGGAATTAGGTATGGAAATATCTGTCATCACGTCTAAGAAGACATGTACGCCCTCTCTCGCGTTATCACCGGTGGAGCGTTGAACACACTTCCAGATCGTCACGATACGGCGGGGCCGCCGAGATGTCCACGTTCGCTTCCAAGGAATGGCACTCAGAGTATGTCCGTCCATGCCTACGGCCTTCGTGTAATTACCTCATGTGTCGCAGCATCACATTCGAGCCCGTCCCTCCGACTTCGCCATCCTCAAGATCCACACGCTCCCGCCGACCGGGGGCGACACGATCTTCGCGAGCAGCTATGAGGCATACGACCGGCTCAGCCCGCGTTCGCCAATTTCCTCGAGGCCTGACGGCCATCCACAACGCGACTCAGTTCAAAGTTTCCGCGAACGCGTGAGTGGTTGGTCCTCCCCTGCGACACTGCCTAATTGCCTCCGCGGCGCAGGACCGGACACACGCTATACGACGGCATTCGCGGAACCCGAGAACATCGGCACAGATCTCGAGGCGTACACCCTGTCATCCGCACGAACCCGGTGACGGGCTGGAAGGGCCTCTTCGTCAACCGGGGTACGAACTTTTGCTGCGCCGCAGCTCCAGATGACGTGACTTTCATCCGTCTTGTGCAGCTCACGAAGCGCATCCTCGACCTGACCAAGGACGAGTCCGACGCGACGCTCGAGTACCTCAACCGCGTCATCACCGAGAACCACGACCTCCAGGTCCGCTTCAAGTGCGCAAGTGCGCGTGCACGTTTCTTTAGTCGTAGTGCAGATCCTGACGCGGCATGCCTGACAGGGACGACGTCGCCATCTGGGCGAACTCCTCGACGGTCCACAACGGTTGGTTCCCGTCCCGCGCCGCGATCGTTGCTGACTTCTTGGGTTGCCGCAGTCACGCGCGACTACGACGAGTTCCGCCAGGGGAACCGCGTGGTGTCGCTCGGCGAGCGACCCTATTTTGACCCAACGTCGAAGTCGCGCAGAGAGGCGCTCGGATTGGAGAAAAAGATCTGCGTACCCAAGGCTGCTGGGAAGCCATTTTAGGACGGCTGTCACTTCAGGGGCATACAATTGTGGCTGTACGATGCATATAACCGAACTGCCAATAGGGCCGGCAGCTGGTGTGATAGAGTTGTGGCAGCAAACCCGCGAATTTCACTTTGGTCAGTGTATGTGACTTGGCAACGCTCGGCCTTGCACATGGTGGCACTCT